>CAEGAF010172723.1:0-54890 GCA_903067075.1 Micropoecilia bifurca
AAACACACACACACACACACACACACACACACACACACACACACACACACACACACACACACACACACACACACACATCCCTCGGTGAAGACAGGAGGCGTTGCACGGACGGCCCTCTCAGTTTTATGGCATCTATCTTGGACCTTTTTACTATGTCTGGATGTCTCGTTCCTCTTCCCTCTTCTGTTACACTAACACTCACACTATTTCATGTTAAATCTGTAGGTCATACACCAAAACAAATCATGCTATTGTACAAAAACGCAAATATTAAAAAAGAAAAGTCTGCAAATTTTGAGGCTATGCTGTTGCCTCATTTGTACTTGTTTAAATGTTTTATGTTGTTGGTGATCACTGAATAATGCTTCATATTTAACTTTTGTTGACAACATAATTCTAGTGACTTATTATTCTGAAGAGCTGCTGAAGAACTTCATATTTTATACAATATGAAGTTAGATGGAAAACTGAAACATTTGTAATATTAGTGTCACTGAAGCCAACGTTGTGCTTAGTTAAAGAAATCAGAAGAAAAGCGACAACATAGCGTCTCCTCGGAGTGAGCAGCTATCCGAACACCGTGAGGTTTTCACTTCATGCTGCAAGGTGTTATTTTCCAGGCCTAGCAGAGGAATCAGACAAATGTACAATTCATCCATCCATTGTTTATGCTCTCTCTTATCTTTGCATGGTCTCTGGAGGGCTGGTGCTCATCTCCAGCAGCCATTAGGCGAGAGGTGAGGTGCTGCCTGGACAGGTCACCAGTCCATCACAGAACAAGAGACACATAGGGCAAACATGCGTTCACATAAAGACTAACCAGAACCCTGAGCAACAAGTCTTGTTTTTGGACTTTGGGAGGAAGTTGGAGTACGCAGGGAGAAACCACACAGGCATAGATGATTTGTTTTTGATTTCTCTAAGATCTCACAAGAATGGAAGTGTTTTGCAGGTGTTGCCTGAAAATGGATCCAGAAATGTACCTCAACATGAGGCCCACTAACTCATACTGTCATCATCAGGGCTTTCCCAACATGTTTAAAGCTAAAGTAACATCAGGGTATGGAAACTTCTCATTTTGAAGCACATAATTGAAATGGATTTAGTAAATAAATAATTAAGATAATCTTAACTCTCCCAAAATTATAAGTTTATTGCCAGTGAGATAATACGAATGAAAATGTACTTTTACAAAGTTTTATTCTGGTCGTTGCCTTCCTGTGCAGTTCTGCTCAACTCTAATCTCACTTCATTTCTCCCTCTGGACTTTCTCCCATTGAAATGGATTTCTCTGGTAGAATTTCTACTGGGCCAATCAGAAAGAGAGGTTTTGAACGATGATGTTTATTTTCTACGCTGTTTTAGAATTGTAGTCTGCAGTTTTAGCAGTAGCAGCAGAGGAAGGGAACGACAGTGGGCGTTGCTGCAGGCAATTTACGGTAAGCTTTGTATTGTTGCACCAGTGCATTACGTACATCACGGCCAAACGTCGGTGATTGGGTAAAATCACTGAAATGATTTACCCACTTCCTGGAACCCACATAGTGTGTGAGAGTGAAGGCGAGAGCAGGAAGGTGACATTCCATCCATTCCTGCTCTTCCTGAGGAAGGAGAGAAAGCATTACACACACTGCTGTTGACAGCAGACGTATAAGGAGAGGCGTTCAAACACCCGTCTAAGGTCATTCACACATCCTCCAGCTCTTTCACTCCAACATATCAAACATCAAAGTAACCATTTATCTCACTTAGCTATCTGAAAGCGGCTCTTTTGGTCTGTTTGGCTACTGCTGGATGTAGCAGCATGAAGCATCTTTCATGAAACTCAAGAGAAACATATTTTGCTCTTGCTGTTTAACAGGCTGGATGTTTTTGGGAAGGATGGAGGTGAAAAAATAACTTTGCTTCTCTTTTTGCTTCACTTTACACACACACACGCGCGCACACACACACACACACATGCCCAGACACACAAACAAAATAAATGAACACCGAGTGTCAGAGAGAAGATGCCAAATATGAAGAATTAGCTCTGATTTTTCCATCTCCGTTAATAACTAGTAGTCACTCTCGTGATTGTTTTCATATTGGTTAAGTTGCCAGATAATATTCTTTTGCTTACATTTATTACGATGTTGGATCTTCTTTTATTTTTATTGCACAGTTTCTCTTGAGTTCATTGTAGTTCCGTAACAAAACCACAGACTGTTCAGTTTACCTTTTGTTCATAAAAAGACACCAGGTTTATTTTTCTGTAAATATGTATAAGCCACTTAGACTCATTCGCAAATCACTCACAAATTCAGTACACATAGACTCATAGAGCTGCATACCATAGTCTTCTCTCAGAAGGCTAAAATGTACAGGAAGCTTTTTACAAAGCAAACTTTCATTTCTAGAAATAGCAATAAGGCCATCATCGCAACAACTAGCAGGGCACAAATATCACTTTACAGAAATCAGTCATTCTGTATAGAAACACACTTGTAGTTCACAAGAGTAGTCAAACGGAGGCAGCGCAGTCAGTCTGTTTGACAGCAAAACCCGAACCGGGTCGGTGGAGGTTTGGCTAAACTGCTGCTTGTCCTTCCCTGATCTATCCTCCAGTATTTTTACCCACAACTCCTTCATGTTAAGGCGAATCTTCTCCCACCAGAAATCTCTCAGTCCGTGTCTATGTGGCAGGGGTTTGTTCCTGCGTTCACTGCTTCGGCGTACAGCTTCAAGAAGTCTCTATAGCGAGGCGCACAGCCGAGCCACGCCTCACCGAAGTGGACGGAGCCGGTCAGGAGGTACTCGTCCTCTCCTGGACGCACGACACACGCAGTGGGAACACTGACCCGTCCTCTCCAGCCCTGTCCTCTGGCTCCGCCCCACGCAAACAGGCCGCTCTTCTGGTGAAAAAGTCGACGCAGAGTCGCCGTGACAACGGGGTGCTGGTTTGAGCCCGACGCTGCGTCTCCAAAAGTGCCGCAGCCAGCTTGAAAGATCAGACAGGAGAAGACAAGGCAAAGGAAATGAAATGAAGTCGGTTTGAACTGAATGTTGTGGAAGTTGAAAGTGTTTTCAATTTGGGCCTCATCACTGGGCCTCAAAAGCCTGGCTTAGCTAACCATTAAGAAACTATTAAGAAAAAGATACATTTATCTGCTTTGGATGAGTACCTCATAAAATTAAAAATCATTTAACATCTTTTTGCTTTACTTTGATTTGAATTTTAAAAAAAGTCTAAGGTCACAACTATTACCATAAAGCTCTGTTTCTGTTCTCTTTAGGCCACAGGAATGATTATGTGTTATATGTGGTTATATAAGCAAAATCTATTTAGTTACTTTCTTCTAAAGAGTCGGATCAGAAGGCAGGCTGCTCTCATGTTAGTACTTTGAAATGTTAATAAAACCAGCAGGAGGAGCTGGCTTTAGGTAGGTTTAGGTAAGACCAAGACTGAACTTTAATTTCTGCTGGATACTGTGTAATAAAAGGTACATTTTAAAATCATTCAGCAAAACAGGAGGTACATTTTTCCCTTTGTCTTTGACTTGTAAGAGTTTACATAGTTTGTACATTTTTGCTAACAGCTGTTTCCAAAGTCGACATCTGCTCCCAGCAGACCATTCTTCATTCTCCACTGTGTGCTTATGTGTTGATGCGTTTACCAAAATCACTGGTGCAGACAGCCATGAGGACCTCTTGATCCGAGCAGGGCTTACAGGTCACTAAATCAGAAAATGGGACAGGAAGACATATTAGGTAGGCCTAATAAAAACACACACAATCCTATTTTCATAGCTTATTTGATCAAAATTAGCTACACCTAAAACTTGGGCTCCAGCTAAACTACTCTAGATGATTTTTCTTTCATCGGTTTCATCAAGATGAAGAAGGTGCATCTTCTCAAAAACATTGACAATATTGAAATAGCTGTGTCATATCAGCAGGTTGAGAAAACATACACAACACAAAGTATAAATCAGAACCAATGTCATAATCAGAGGTTATTTTATCCCTGAAGCTTTGTGGATTTGCTTTTGACAAATATTTGCTCAAGATCCTTAACCTTTTCAGCACGTTTGAAATTTGAAAGTGAGACAAATCTTGGAGAAACTGGAAACAAAAGTGCACTGTTGCTTAGATATGTTGTACGCAAATCAATAATCAGCATGGAAAATAATAGAATATAAACATAAACAGTAGGTAGGAAGTTAGGTAGGTAGATAGGAAGAAAGGAAGGAAGGAAAAAAGGAAGGAAAGAAGGAAGGAAGAAAGGAAGGAAGGAAGGAATTTAAGGATGTTTTCACACTTGATAGTGCTCTAAACCACTGAAGTAAACAACACAAAAACCTCTGTAATAGTAATGCTTCAATAACCAAGGTAACACTATGTATGAGTTGTCTTCACGTTTTAAAAAAATGTAAGCAAAAATGAAGTAGCGTCAGATTTTAGGTTGTAGGATTTTACTTTTGGCATGAGCCTTTTCTCCTGCTAACGCTAGACTCTCTGGTTTTTGTATTTGCCCCAAATGTCCTGCACGATAGTCCAGTTCTTGCTTTTGGGTCTGTTGATGGTTTGCTTGAAATTCACATATGCATTCAAACAAAGACCTGGGTTTGTAGGCAGAACAGAGTTAGATTTTATTTTTTGGTCTGCACTAGAGTTCAATTCCACATTCCCAACTCCCCAAACAATCTGGACTCTATGGACAAACCAACTAGAGTTCTGCTAAAGCGAACTGAACAGGGCTGGTGTGAATAAACACTAAAAGGCCTCCCCTGTGCTGCAACATTGTTTTCTAAAAATCCAGTTTTCAGCCAGATACACCAAAACATCCAATACTTGCTCTTTCAAAGATTGACTTTCCATGTGGATGAGTGGTGGGAAAGCAGAGCAAAACAGGCCTGGTAAGTCTGCTCCCATTTCTCTCCGTGCTTCTACGTGCAGGAGGGTGTTTATCCAAAGAGATCAAAAGAAATAAAGCGTGCATGAATGAGCAAAGCAGGTGACTAGAACTGAGAAAAAGCAGACCGAATCGGGGGATTAACCTTCGACCCTGGCAGCTATAAAAACAGCACTAAAACGCCAGACGCACACCCTGGCAGGAAACTGCACTGGGGAGGCTTTCTTCTCCGTTGTTCCCCGCCTCACCCTTCACACGTGCGGACGGGCAGCTCAGATCCTCCTTGAAGGAGAGGGGAAGACACTGTGGTGGGCCGGGGGATGGGTGGTGTCGGTTTTGACTGGCAGCGGAGGAAGGACTGGCTGAGCCTTGTGATTGACCCAGACAGGACTCTTTTTGATTGGTCTGTTTGTTTTCATACGTGCGGCTGACTTGAGGGAGAGAGGAAGGGCGAGAGGAAGGCCTCGTCAAGGTTACGATGAAGAAACAAAGATTGAACGGCAAAATGTCTTCTGGCTCACAAAAACTTTTTTCTTTTTTTTTTTAGATCGCCACTGCTAGTCTGCAGAACTCGGTTTCTGCTTTCAGAGAACCAGAAGCCACAGAAAGATCGTAGATAATTTACCAAGAAAAGTTAATGATGTAAAAAGATTAAATTCCAAACATGTGTTAATGTTTCTCTAAAGTGGATTTGTGATAGAACCATCAAACCGAAAGAAATCTCTTAGATTTTATAAATACGAAGGTAAAACTGTATAAAACAACAGGATATCTGAGCTAGGAAATCAATTCAGTTCAATTCAAAATACTTTAATGATCTGAAATGGATATTAAATGTTGCTGTAAATTATATTAATTCAAGATCTTTCAAAGACTTATTGTAGACGGCGATGGCTGTGGGCAGAAAAGATCTGTGGTAACTGTCTGTATGACAGCGTATTTAAAGAAGCTTCTGACTGAAGACAGTTTTTTTTTACGAGTCTCAGTCATAGAAAGTCTAGATTTACAGCCAATCCTGTTTGGTTTATATTTAATATATCCACAGCAGTGGTTGAGGTGGGGTTTGGTTTTTGTGAACTTTGTTGGCAAAAAAAAAAGCCTCCATGAAAATATTTCAACTAAAAAGAAAGCAAAATGAGACTTTTTAAAGATTTGTAGTGTAGTGTTGATGCAAAACCATAAATTATTCTCAGTTCAGCAGATCAGAGTTTGCACATTATCTTCAAGGCATTTAAATGCAGAATCAACTATCTTTAATGTAACACATTTAAATACCCTGCACCTAATATTACAACACCAATATAGATCAGATTACATCATAGACCTACTGTAATAATTCAAGAATCAAGTTTGTGGTAAAGTCATGTCTAGATACACCTAAATGTCACAATTTTAATGGCAGGAAATTTAGGCATTAAAGACGGGAAGTTTGAAATTTATTCCATCTTATAAAACAAACAAAAAAAAAACATGTGCTTAGTGCCTTTGGAAAAACAGAAATAAGCTTCCTGTTACCTGGCCCTTGATGCAGGTATGGGTACATATGGGCCCCTGGCCCCTGACTGGGCACCAGCTCATACTGGAAAGCTGTGATCTTCCTGCTGATGTCTCTCTGAGGGACGGCCTCCACAAACAGAGCCCCCTCCTTCAGGCTGAAACAGCGAACCGCGCCCTGCGCCTGGTCGGCGTCTGACAGCAGCAGCCTCAGGTATCCTTCATGCTCCAGGTACACATGAGAACCCTGAACAGGACGAGCGGGAGAAGTCATTCAGAAAATGTGAAACAACCAGGCAAACGACCAGCTGCAGGTCATCCAGATGAGACTCGGTTTTGTTTCTAAGCCACCTGAGAGAAGGTCTGAGGCTTGATGCAGACGAAGACGTGGTCCGCGCGCCTGGATGAAGACCCGGTGTTGGGTCGCAGGTTGATGATGACGGCCCCGGTGGGGTACAGCCACTCCAGGGACCCCTGAGAGCAGCGGAGGTAGACCTGCTCCACGTCTCTGCGATGAGCTTCATGGCTCAAACCGCTGCAGACAGAGAGAAGATGACTTCATTAAGGGTTATTACAAAGAGATGGAATTAAAAAAGTATGACCAGTGTCACATTTTCTAGCTACAAACTAAAACTTAATTACATTTGCATTTTACGAAAAAGACAAGAAGTGTGGGATAACTGTTAAGTGGAAGGATTAAGATGCATGCTTCACCTATAATTTGTTTACTAAATTAAAAATCCGAAAACTGCTTAGATTTTTTAATATTGACAAAGATTCTCAACTAGATTCAGGCAAAGTCCATTACAGGCCAGGAAAATGCTGTGATCTAAGCAACTCTATTGAAGTTCTCATTGCATGTTTCCCTGAACGATTCTGTTTTCTACAAACTCTTGAGTAGCTCACCTTTCCTCACAGCATGATGCTCCCACCACCATGTTTTATAACAGGGAAGATGTGTTCAGGGTGTTAGATCTTTGTCACACTTACTACTTTACATGTAAGCCAAAAAAAGTTCAGTTTAAGTCTCATCTAACAAGAGCACCTTCGTTCACGTGTAAAAAGAGTAAACAGGGTTGAATATATTCAAATATATATGCACGCCACACTATTCAGATTTGTTTTTATAAATAGCCCAACAAACAGCAGTGGTTTGTGGTTGAAATGTGACAAAAACGTGGAAATCTTTCCGGAGGTCTGAACGCTTTGCCACAAGAGCTCAACTGAAACCGAACCCTCAACAGGTGTCGACCAAACGCCAAACAAATCGTTTCATTTGTCTCAGACGTGCATGAGCAACGACAACCCGCAGGATCTGATCAAAATCGTTAGAAGTAAGAGGCGAGTCAACTTTACAACGCAGTGTTGGCTTACATCTTTTATGAGCGGGGGGGTTTGAAGGAGCGATCAAAGGAGCCCTGCGACTGTATTTATCTAAGATAAGAGCCGACATCCCAGTAACGGAGAGCCTGCAGGAAGGAGAACGTTCTCCGGCGCCCGGAGAACGTGTTCAGACAGTTAATCACACTCGAGGCATTTTTTTTGTGTGGTCTGTTTATCATGGGAGTCGTTTTCTTAAGAAGAGTGACATTCAGAAAAGATATGCGAGCAGGACTGGAGTCATTGCAACATAAACCGCAGGGAATGACGCGCAGGGACCAGTAGATCTTTAACTTATAAACTTAGATTAGCCTTAATACGACCTTAGCTTGGCCTTCCTGAACATATGTACAATCTTGCTTAAGAAAAAGAAGAAGTCGGTGGTAGTTAAGCTCTTATCTGTTGTAACGGAAGAAAAAAAATTGAGTATGCGTTTTCAGAATTCATCCTTAACAGACGGTCAAAACATAAATTTGAATTTCTCTGAGGAAAAGAAAAAAAACCCCAGCATTTTATCGACGACGTTGTTATAAGGTTATTAATTCTTCATCCTCACCTTCCTCTCCAGCTGCACAGGTCACTAGAATACTGTCCCACAGCCCGGCACACCAGCACAAACACGACCCAGTGCGTAGCCCACGGCCGGAGCATGGTGGTCTGTCCGCCCCGGCGGTTCACCGGATCCCCCCACCTCCACCAGTCCGACCTCACGCGCTCCCCGCAACTTATCCGCTTTAAAATGTCCACAACCAGCATCCGCAGGGAGCGCGAGACGCTACATGACGCGCTGGTCCGAAGTCAAACCCGGAGCGTCTGAGATGAGAATCGGAAAAGGATCGGACTACGGGGTGGTTTTAAAAGCGAGCAGAGCGCACGCGCAGCCGGCCGGCTTGATCAGAACTTTCTCCGAGAGCGAGTCAGCAGGGGCGCGTGCCAGCAGCCGACTCCGCTTCAGTGACACGCGCGCTCTCTCTCCAAACCCCTCCCTCCCTCAGATTGACCGGAAACATAGGCGCGGACAGTTTTCAGTTAAACTGCCTACTAAACGCGTAGCAACGCTTAAGCAATTGAGGTCTGGGCTATTTAAGGTTCTCTATAAAACCGATAGGAATAACCTGTTCGTTTTAGTGTGGCTTAGTTTCATGGACAAACTTCTGTAACAGTCAGGTCAGCATGCAGACCAGCAACCCGTAAATGCAGCAATCTCTGAAAATGTCGCTGGTTTATCATTTGGTTTCCTTATGGGAACAGTTTACAAGGTGTGGTAGTTTACAGGTGGCTGTCAGAGGAAATGAAGGATACCCGTCAAAGCAAAAAACCCGAGGCAAAACTGATTTATTTCAGCAACAAACAATTAAAATTTATATAACTTTCTTTACACAATGAGAGATATATTTCAAGCATTTACTTTGGGCGATTTTGCTGCAACTCATATCTGTTTAGCATAAAATGTTCATTTCATATGAAAACTAGAATACAAAAAGTTCGACACCTGCTTTAGTAACCAAGGCAACACTGTGCTTGATTGGCCAAGTGCTGAGCAGTCTGGACTTTATTATCTGAGCATTAATCACTGATCAGCTCTATGCCACACACACTCCCAGAAGTAGTAAAAACATCAACCTATAAACTGAAGCAAAAGTGCTCAGTGGCTAGTAAACTACAATACTTTTCAGTAAGATAACCTTCCTCAATATCCTGAAAGACACTTATAACCGACAGACATGAGCTACAATTTTAAAATGAATTTCAGAAACAAGCTGTTTTAATAAATCACTATTTCATCAAGATGCTGCTTTATTTGCAACGTAACGACAAAGTGTGGAGCTGAGAATCAATAGCAGAACAAAGAGTTGTTCCAGGATCTCAGGAGGGGAAAGTTGTGAGAAGCCCCAGTCAAAGCTGCAGCAGATGACAGTAACCAGGTATGAACCTTGTAGCTGCTTATCCTGCATTCCAGTTCCCTCTCAATTCTGAATTTGCATCTGCGAATAAAATCAAAACCAGCTTAATAAAAGGAATATTTTACCGAACTGAGATTCAACGAATGTTTGTCAGTAAGTTTTGTTGCTTTTTGGGGAGGCTAACAGCTGTGTAAGACACTTATTGCTCTTGTAATGCATTAATATTTGCATTTTAAATTGTCCAGGGCAATATTGTCATGGAGCACGATTATAAACGTGGAATACATTAGGAGATCTGAAGCTTAGAAAATAGCAAACAGAAACAAAATCTTTTTTCTTTTGCTGAACTTTCATTTGAATTTTAATGAATGCTTTTCTGCCTGAGTGATAGAAATGAACAATAATGACGTCTTGTTAAAATGTACAAAGAAAATAGCAGCTATTATCGTTATTAAAAAAATTATGCAATGGCATTTTCACTGCGGTTGTTAACCACTGATTTAGGTTTAATCCCTTGAGTGCACATAGCTTTGAATGGTGTCACATTATCGTTTACACTCCGTTTTACTGGCAACTCTGTGGCTCACATTGCTCTACCGGTCTTATAATAGCTCTGCTCTGTGAGCTCCACAACCTAGTCTTCCTGGAAAAAAAAAAAAAAAAAATAAAGGTCTAAAAAAAAAAAGTCACACGTATGCTCAAAGCCCCCGTTTGTATCCTGAGCGGTTTTCCCGTGAGAAAACACTCCGAGGGGTGAGCATGATGCTCCGTCGTCACATTCCCCTCGACTGCCAAAGTTGTGCAGCGCACATCTAGAGAAATACTGTAGTGAGGTCCTCCACCAAACGCTCACCTCCCCCCTCTCTCTCCACTCCATCAACACACACACACATTTCTGCCAAAGTGTTGCAGGAAAAGGGATTAGAGTTGGCTTAACATCCGAGTGTAAGTAAAGGCACAAGAAAACAAAGAAGCATCAAAAGGGCCAAGCTTTTCTTTTGAAAACAAACATGGTCTCGTGTGAAATCCCTAATTACGCAAAACTAATTCAAATCCATTTTCAAGGTTTTGCTCTAATCTGTACCCATTGTGCATGTAATGTTTAATTCCACCTTTCTTTTTTCTTAATATTCAAATTGCACTTTAGGTTGTTTTTGTGAACTCTTACATTCAGCAGACGTGTTGTAAAAATATTCATAACGGAGAGAGTGGAGTGAAATCTATCAGCCGAGCTGCTTTCAGCAGTGAAAGGAAACTGAACCCCACTAGTATTTGTAATGCCAACCTCTTCCTCTTTTGAAACTCTGAAATTAAAAACACTTTCACCACACCAGAGGCTAAAGACGGAGCCCTGATCCAATCCCTCCACCACCGCACAGGTCCACTGCTGCGATGCTTTTGACCTCAGATGCTCCTTTTACCACCTTAAGTATTTCCAGAGCAGCGCAGCCTCTGACCTCCTCCACCCCCCCCCATCCGCCTGCAGTCACCTGGCTCTTCTCAAGCGGCCTGACAGGAGGAACGCTGTCAGGCCTGTCTGTCCTCACGCTGCCCCCCCCCCCCCACCTCACTCACATTCCTCTATCTCTCATTTCAGCCCCGGAGACCTTTGATTTCCTCTTTCTTTGTAAGAAATCTTAATTTATCCACAGCGGGCAGCTGAGAAACTTCACGGGTTCTTTAATGAACCAGGGTGTCTTGCTCAAGAGCAGCGATGGTTGGCTGTTGAAAGAGAAGGCAGAACGTTTAGTCAGGAAGCACACCACTTCATACTTCCCTGCATAAAGGGCAACAGATAGAGGTAGTGAAAGTGAGAGGACTCGCGTTCGGTCACCTCTATCTGCCAGAGAGACTGCAGTCCCCCCACCTCTGCATCGCCTTTTAGGTTTATCAGCAACTGTAGTAACGACTGTGACAGTATGAAGACCCAAAGAAACAATGAAGACACATTTATCTTAAGTATTTAAAAAAAAATCTAAACTCAGCTTCTAAGCTTAGCTGGTATGAGTTTAGTTTTGTACATTTTTCCAATTGTCTAATGTAAAAGTATAGTAGTATGTAACTGTTGTAAAAAACATGTTTTTAATTTGTTAAAAGTATCACTACAGTTTGCTAAGGCACAGATAATCTGCAAAAAAAGAGCTTCTCTGCTTTTGTCCTGTGTTAAGAAATACATTGGGCCATCAGAAACAACCAATCACCACCAGGAGGAGGGTGTTAGGTTAGCACTGTCTGTCACGCTCATGTACGCGCTGCTCACATCCTCCCCCTTTCTCTCTGCTATGCTTTAGCTGGTTCACCACAACAGAGTCAGAAGTGAATGCTCAGGCTAGCTAGCATGGCCTCTGACAAACGGCGGACAAACAGATTTCCTGGAAGTTGTTTCTCTGCCATTAGCACATTCAGCAGCGTGTACACAAGCATGAGAGACAGCGCTAAGACGCTCCTCCTGGCTCTGATTGGTTGTGTCTCACCAGGACTATTCCATTTCTGCAGATGGCAGTGGAACCAGCTGGAGGAGCTTGATTACTTCACTCATCAACATAGTGACAGTTTAAACAAATATGCAAAAACCTTCTTCTTTCCTTCCAGTTACACACTGTAGCTTTGAATAAATAAATTTCCCAAAGTAACAACAAAACTACCTCTGGCTGGTCCACAATCACAGCAACAAGTTATAACCTGCAGCCAAAAAGTGGCAGCAGTTTAAATGTTCAGAAAATGTCAGCCACCACAAATTCTCTTCTGAGATTACACTGGTTTCAACATGGAGGAAGTCTGCTCATGTCCTGGTCCTGATCTGGTAGCTTTAAGTTGAAAAAATGAGGCTCTGTGGTATCTGGAAAGATACTGATTACTCACTACTGCTGAAGACAACCCCACTTTTGAAAAGTTGTGCTATTCCTTTTACTGGATACATCTGAATTTCACCACAGCCTTGAAAAGTAGCAGCTTGTTAGGAGCATATTTGAGAGAACCATGGCATCATAAACATTTATGGAGAAATGATGAAGTGTAGATCAAAATCTATTAAAACATATGATCATACCGAAACCAAAGTTTTTGAGTTAAAGGCGCTTCAGATAAAAAAAAAAAAAAAAGCAGGGACTTCCTCTTGACTGGTCCGTGAACTGTGTAGGCTCAGCAAATTAAAGAACATTACACAGAAATACAGAGAAATGTTGCAGCCTTAGTCATCTTCAGTACACCCACCCTACAGAGTAGAGGTTGCATCGTGCTGAGGGCTCCAGAAAACTTAGGAAGGTAAAAATTAGGCTAATAAATGTTTGGTTATGTAACCTTTTATAGTGAATGCACAAAACAGACTGATTGAATTTTCCCCTCCATATTTTCTGAAGTAGACAGTGATGAGCTAAAGGTTCTTTTTATGAAGATCATAACTGCAGGTTTGACTTTCAGCAGATACAAAAAAAAAAAGATATTTTAATAAGAAGTCATGTTCAAGCTAAATCTGTCGTTCAGTGGAATCTGTGAGTTTTCTAAATATATTTATACGATACAGCAGCATCATTTCTATTCGGGTGAAGCTGCGCTAAAACAGGAAGTGGGCCTTGGAAGCTTCCTGGTTTCAAGTCAGCCCACTCCTCTTTACTTGCGCAAGCGTCTTGCCTGTGAAGAGATTCTGAAACAAAAGGAATGAGGCGCCGCTTCTGGTGACTGAAGATGCCCCCGCCGTCGGACCTCCGTGACCTCGCAGCTCTTATCTGTCTTTATCAGCAGAACTACACAGAAATCTTGCAGCTGCGTGTCTTTTGTTTTTTTTATCCTACACACACTTGTGGGTTTATTTGACCAGTAAAGGCACGTGGGCCCCGGACTCAGGGTCATCCGTTGTGCCTGGTGGGGCTGGTTATCGGCTCTGATGTCTGCAGGGAGACGGAGTGTAAACTTAGCAAAATTCTGTTCACGCTCTTTGAGTCTCTCTCATAGATTCTCCATTAGGGCTTGCTCTGATCATCCACCAAGTGATTCATCATGAGGGCTGAGAGAGTAAAGCAGATGACACTTAGTCAGAGAAAAAAGTTTGTTTTTTTACTTAAACTGCTTACACGGAACAATGTCAACGCTAAATGTGTTGAGTCAAATTATAAAGCAACTTTTAACTTGATGATAATAATAATGTCAAAACATGATTGCAATAGGAACTAACTGCAGATTTACTTATTCAGACATATACTGTAAGTAAATCTGGGGTTTGTTAATCTCCATTTGACAGTAGCTTGTTAACAGGAGATGTTTGAAGTGTATGTAGACGAGCAAAACAATATGACCGTGTAGTGATTTCCCTGCAGGCCAAACACTTCATCTGTCCAGATCATCTCATTGAATGGTTTGACTTCTTATGGTTTTCTTTTTACAACAGCTTGTCTCTTATCTGGATTTCATTCGGGTAACTATATAGATAAAAAAAAAGATTAGAAAAACTGGACTCCATCATCTGCTTTAACCATGATTGTGACTTCTTTTTAAACTTCAGTGGGAAGATTTACGGTAACGCTGACCATGTTGCTGACCCATAAAAAAACACAGGGGGGGTTTGAAGGGGAATATCTGTTTACCTTTGGGTAAAAAAAAATCCCTTCTTTCTGTGGGGCAAAACAAACCACTTTTTGTGTTTATGTGTGACAACTGCGCCCCCTTAAATAGGTTATTGTTCTTTAGATTTCATAAGAGAGGCAGAGAAAGAAAACCAGAGTTGAGTAAAAATCCATCTTTGTTCATTCGGAGCAGATGTGTATGAGTGGATCTGATTTTACATGGTTGCATCAGACAAAGGGCTTGTTTCGAAATCCGGTCATAAAAACATCCCACCCTTAAGAAGCTGCACATTGTGTGATGAGACGTCCTTTAGAACATGTGTTGGGCTTCAGTATTTCACTCGCAAAGTCCAAACTGGGCGTTAGAAACATGAAAACAGTTTACAGATTTCTAAACGGTTGCTAATGACGCTGAGGTTATCTAACAGGACAGCTAATAGTGCTACCTCTGAAAAGACACACATTAAGTGGAAAACTGACCCAAAATATTTGTCCTCTTGGACAATATTTAAATATACTTTACAGGTGAATCTAAATAAATTAGAATTTCATCTGATTAGAATTTCCACAGTCACTTACATAATTCAATCCAAAAATGTGATGAAAGGTATTTAAAAACAGAGCAATTAATTTCAATAAAAACCTGGATTTTAACATAAAATTATAATCTATGTTGTCCAAAATGCACTAGAAAAGGTTAAGTCACTCAAGTCCATTTCTAATGACATATCAATGCAAAGTTCAGTGGGAGGTAAAAGTGGCCTGAAAAGAATATGAATTCTGAGCATCATTCCTTGTGATAAACCACCTACAAATGAGAAACATCAGAAGAATCTCGTATGGTTTAAAGAGAAAACCGCTCCTCAGGTGTTCAGAGTAAAGTCTGCATTTAAATTGGAAATCAGGGTCACAAAGTCTGGAGGAAGAGACAAGAGGCACAGAGCCACGTTGCTGGACGTCCAGTGTGACGTTTCCACAGTCAGTGATGTTTTATCTGCCACACAATATCCAACAAATCTACTTGAACTAAGTTAGAGAAATAAACTGTGTGATTAAGTTCTTATTCATTGAGATGCACCTGTAGTCACTTTCATGAACTTTTAGAAAGAATAAATCAACCTTTTCTACACAATCAACAACCTGAGTAAGTTTTCCACAGGGGCTGCTTGGTTCCTGCGCAGTTTCACTCTTTATCACTCTATATACCTTATGAAACCTTTCGCTTTTGCAGTTTCACTCTGATTCCGCTTAACCAATAAAGACAAAACGTTAAAGCATATTTCCCTAAAACGAGGAATTTACTGTAAAACCTCCACAGAAAGAGCCAAAATTAACGAATTTGAAATGGTGGAAAAAGAGAGAGAGAAGCAGAGAACCAGACCTGTTAACCTCGCCAAGTTAAACTATCAGGACTCGAAATTCTTTACCTTTTTACACAGTAAGAGGCCCTTTTTATTACACAACATAAACTTCTCCATTCCTCTCGTTTTTGTCCTTCAGCCCAGTGCTGCTGCTGCTTTCGCTTCACCTCCCTGTTATAAACACCCCATCTTCTGAGTTTGTGTTTATGTTTTCATTAATCAGTCTTCTGCATTCCTCTGTCTGTTTAACCTGCGGGGCTCCTGTGGTCTCCTGCAGCACGTCGAGCCGTCAGTTGAAATGGCAGTAATCCGTTCCTTCCCTCAGCTGCAAAGCGTTGAGGTTTTCCTCCAGGACTCCTCCTGTCATGTCCTGCGAACGCAACCACAGCAAACGTGAAGCTCGGCCTAACGCAAACAACAGGAAAAGGATCAAACGACGAACATGGAGTAGAGGCGAAACGTTGTGACGCCGTTTAGCAGCTTCGTTTTGTGTTGCTTTTTGCATTAAATGCAACACAACAGTTTGACAAAGGTATTTACCTTAGATCGAGTCCAGACTTCTGTGCTTTTGTGTTTGATTACCTCTCTTAAGTTCCATAATTGAGCAATTAGTAGACAGTATAGGTGGGGTCACTACAGATCTGAACCCAAATCTTTCTCAGTGATAAAAAAAGAGCAGCTTAGTAGAAAAAAAAGCAGAAAAATCTGAATTTCAACAAAACTGTTCAGCTTTAATAATCAAATATAAACGTTTCCTACTACGTTTCATGATTTAAAGCATGAGATGTTAGCGTAAGCATCCCATGATCAAAAGATCAGGCTGCCGTCTCTTCCCGTTTCCTGACAGCCTCGCCGTGTGTTTGTACGTTTCACATCCTGTGCAAGGCACACGCCCTGAATCATTATGTTGTTAGGCTGGAAAACAGGCCAGAGGGACGCGTGGTCAGAAACAACAAGCGTGCAACACGCAAACACGATCCGGGCTCACCAGTTTAACGCAGATAATGAAGGGGCCTGTGGCCTCTTTGTAGTGCAGGACGGGGACCGTAGGCTTTGGTCTCTCCTGGAGTCGTATCAACAGAAACGTCCGTAAACATTAAACTGTTTATACGTGTTGGTTGAATGTTAAGAATCAAGTAACTTGCAGATTTTTTTTTCTTTCTGTGTTGTTCTCACCTTGGACTCCTCATATGTGTAGAAACGCTTCTGAATTTTGTTTTCATCCACATCGCAAAACGCTTTAACCTAAAGAGAACCAGTGAATGTCGACGTGTGTCAACAAAGCACCAAAAGTGTAAAAAAATAAATAAATATATCGATAAATGACTCAGCTGGTGTCCCACATCACCTTCCTCTGATTGGTCAGGCTCAGGCTTCGGTAGAGCTTCCTCCCCTGCTTCCCGGCGTTCCAGATGGTGAAGTTTTCCCACTGGCTCAGGACTCTCTCCTGCAGAAAGTCGACGCGCAGCTTCCAAATAGTCTCCCTGATCGCAGAAAAGAGAAATGTGGTAGTAATCAGGATGCCTTTCAAACTTACATAACACCAAGTTTGTAAGATCATCCATCCATCCATCCATCCATTTTCTTGCACCCTTGTCCCTTTGTGGGGTCGGGGGTTGCTGGTGTTTGTAAGATCATTTAGTACAAATTCATTTTTTGATAAATATTTAATTTCATTCTTTTTATGGCTCTTTTTAAACAGTTCAGTTAGATGAAGAGAATCTATGAACACTGGTTTTGAAATATTTCAATGTGTTGTCATCTGGATTCAAGTTTGGACTTTGACTAGCCACTTCTTATGGATGGTGACATTTTATAGTAAAATAAAATAACTATGTTATCTTCAGCTTAGGGATGCACCAATCCCCTTTTTCCACCTTTGACACCGATATCTGAGGTTTTGTCTCTACCCAAACAGTGCTGAATTAACTGAAAATGTTCATTGTTTAAACACAGACATAAATGTACTGAATTACAAATGTGTTTGATAACTCTGTACCACTATGACACACTTAAATACACACTTACATGTTTGCTTGGTCAAACATGTAAAAACCGACTGAACTTTAATTTGTTAAATCAGGAGTATAACAGCCACTCTAAATCAAATAATATAGAAACTGGAACTAACAGTTTCTTTATTATTTAACAGATCTGCCCTGATGGATCTGGCACATTGTCAGCAAAACCCAATCTAGAAATGTTTTCAATATCAGGACAGATTCAGATATAAATATCCGATTGGTGCATCTCTTCTTCAGTTGTTATAAAAATGCTGTATATATCAAATATAACTTCAAATAAATTTCACACCACAATTCAATCCCTTCAAATTGGGTCTCTGTCTCTTTAAGAAGCTCCTGCTCTTTCCAACCAGTCATCACAACTTTCTCCATTAAGCCTTTAACAATGCTTTTAGGAGCATTTCATAGAGAAGTAGTTAATTGTTGCTGCCACTAGTCTGGAGGAGCTCCGTGACAAAGGCGGCGCCCGATGAGCGTTCATGCACCCTGAATGGTTGCCACTGGACACTAAAGGATTTGTCAAACATAAACAAAAGAATCAAAGCAAAACTCCATGCATGTTTTTGAGGAGAGAATAACATTATAATATGATGAAAAGGTTAAAAAGGTCACTACAGTCCGTTTAAGAAGAACTAAGTACTTTGACTTGTCATCTGATGCTCTACCAAACGTTTTCTGTAACTCAAAATATGCCCCAATGTTTTCTGATTGCTAACATTCACACAGAACTGAAAGTATAACAGCAGAAGGTGTTTATACCACAGTGATGACTGGCTGCGTTTATATCAAGAGACTAAATACAGTTGCTGGTCTTCAAGTGCGCAGAATCGCCACACACATGCAAAACTTGATGACAGCAGGCAGAACAAAAACGATGAAACTAGTGTCTGTGCTCTTCACACCTTCGCTGAAATTGAACAACTACCTGCACACATTCGACCGAAGCAATTTTTCCTTATTTTTCAAAGTGAAGCTTCTTGCTGCGTGTACCAGAGGGCCTCATATGACAAACAAGAGCCTGGGTGGTCTCAAGAGGTTTTCTTTGCTTTGCTTCTTTCCTTACAGCCATTGACTGCAAGACACGGCAGCAATATGGGAAGGATCCACTAAACACACAGCTGCCACTCACTTTCAAAGACCAAAAATAAAAGCCTTTTATTTTAGTTACTGTCTGACATTATCCTTAAAAATAAAAAGACTTTTCACCTCACATAAGGTCAGCTGCACTGTTTGGCAGACAGAAATAAGGCCACGGTTTCATTTGGCTGACTTGAGGAAGTAGGTAAGCAGTGAGTGAGACGGGGTGTCAAGAGCAGGGGGGAAAGCGGAAAGTAGACATGCCTGAAATAGACCTCCCAAAAGAGACGGACGATGAAAAACACAGAGAAGGATGTGCATCAACACCAGGCAGATAAATTAGACTCGGGAAGGAAGGAGGGACATAAAGGAAGCTCATGTCAACTTTCATTTTGCATTTAAAGACACGATCGCATGCATGACTCCACACGGTGGAGCTCAGGCAGCTGTGAGCCCGACACACAGCATCCCAAGCACTTCTGTTCACACCAAAAAACGATTTTCTACGAGCAGCATCGAACGGATGGCTGACATTCCAGGCGGAGAAGGCCAAAATTCCTGATCTGAATGCTGGGAAAGTGACTGGAATTCCAAAGACATTGTCATAAAATCTGATAAGTCCGAAAAACATCTCATGAGCGTGTGTCAGTGGGAGCGTGTGGGTTCATGCGAGAGCCCTGGGAAACTCAGGGACGGCAGTGGGCAGCTGGGTGTAGGTGGAGGATCAACACTGTGACCAAGCATGTGTGTGCGAGAGAAATTCAGCAGGAAGGAGGGGGAACGATGAGACTGACTCGGTTACGGAATGAGTCGCAGCCGCCTCGTGGTACCGATACACCAGCAGGCGCTGGTCCAGCCTGAGCGGAGAGCCTCCCTGACGAAGGAACTGGTAGAAGAAGAGCAAATCCTCCGGGACTCCCTGGAGAGAAAACAGAGAGATTGGAAGTCTGTCAGTAAAGGTGCAGCATGTGCTGTCAGAAGTAAGGCCTGTTTCACTTTCAACACAACTAAAAGTGATGGAGATAATGATTTTTATGTGTTTTTCAGTCACACAGAATCACTTTCTAGCCCAATCAAGTAACTATATTACCTTCAGTTGCTATAAAAAAGTTGTACATATCAAATATGACAAAATAAATTTTGACTTCTTAAAACTGGGACTGTCTCTTTAAACTCCTGTTCCTTCTGAAAAGTCATCGTAACATCGCTCCTCTATTGAAGCTTCCCATCATGTTTAACGACGCCTTTACCAGCGTTTCAATGAGATCTACCTCCTATAATGAGCTCAGCTGATGCGCCGTTCCACCAGGAGTTTGCTAATTGCTGCTGACTAGTCTGAAGGAGCTGAGTGAGTGGAGGACAGCACCAAAGAGGAGGTGGTGCTCGGTCCCACCAAGCATTTTGCAGAGCTGAATGGTTGCCATGGTAAATTGCAAGTCTGCATGAACGAATAAAAGCCACATTCCGGGTATGATTTTGATGAGGGAATAACAATATCACATGATGTAAAGCTTTAAGACATAATACTGCCCCTTTAATTGAGGTAAATAATTTTTGTCACCCAGCATTTGCGTCACATGATGCAATACTTTGTACATGTATCCATGTGTGAAGCAATAAGTTCATTTTGTGAAACATCAACAGTGTTTTAGTGTGTAAAGACAGATGCTACTTTGTGTAATTTTTCTCTTTTTCTATTATTAATGATCATTTGACCATATTGGGCTGAAGGTTCCATGTCTCCAGTTATGGACCTTCCTGAAAGGGACAGACCCCTTATAGTGAGAAATATCAACGCATACAGAGGAGCAGAGCTGCTGCTTTGCCACATCGAGAGTTTAGGAGGTTTAGGTTGCCGACTAGGGCTTTTGATTGGGCATAAGGTAAAAAAATGTGTACAACAAACTGTTCTAAAAGATAAATATGAATTATTTTATTGTAATTAATCTATTGACAAGAATTAGTATTAGTATAATTGTTAGTAAATGTAACAAACAGTTAAATTTGTCTCTTCTTGTGTAAGTTTTCTTTAGAAATACCTTTGTTGATCCAACATATGCAACACAAAGATCCCGTCATTATATAATCACCAGTGATAAAATTATAATCAGCAATTATTGATGCCATTAACTTACATCTTCTGTCACAAATACTGTTGCAAAAGCTAAAAACGATAGTTACTATCAGATAAACAAAAAACACTGGAATTTCTGGGTTTTTTGTTTATATCGTCATTATGAACCGTCTTACTTGCTCCAATGTTCGTTCTAAGCTAACACTCATTTCAAGAGAATGTAATGTGTGGGCTAAACAATTAGAAAATAAAAAAGGAAAAGCTGATCTTTATTACTTTTCTGTGTATTTTACTTTTTACAAAGCACCACTGAACTTGAAGCAGATTGTTGATGCCAGTGTGATTTTTTTCTCTTCTCCCGTTTATCTGCATCTAATTCAGTGAAAACTCTCTGCTGAGAGGAAAAAATGTAAACAACAATCCAAACATTGTTGGAAGAAAATGTGCATTAAACAAATGAGGTTAAGGAATGGTGTGAGAGTTAAATCTCACCTTGCCTCCTTCGTCAAACAATCCGACTTTCATGAACAATTTCCTTGAGCAGAACCATGTTGGCATGACGACCGTGGGCCCATGGGAGGTGTAAGCCTAAAACCAGATACCAGGTCCAGATATAAAACAGGCAAGTCAGATAAATACACAGAATCAGTTTCTAAAAGTAACAAAAAGACAAAAAACAAACGGGGGCATTAGAATGTGTGACAATATAAAATCTAGAACAAAAAAACAAGACAAACCAAAATCACGACAAGCATTTCATAAAGCAACTATACTCTCTGCTACTGTGGTTGTGGAAAATACATTTCTCTGCCTCAGTAGGGTTAGATTTCTCATCAGCAATAAGGTTTATGAAACAGTTTCCTAGATTCCTGAGAAGTACAAAAACCTGGTCAGGAATAGCCGTGTCCAAACCCAATAACAGCAAGTAATGAGCCATTATCCTCAAGACAGAAACTTGGCAGTAAGAAATCAGTGTGAATCAGAACTTTTCAAAATTGAGCCTTTTCATTCACATGGTCTGAAAAACAACTACAGGTACATGAACCTATGAGCTGTGCATGTTTGAGAAAGTTCAACAGAAATGAGGGGATTTATATTTAAAAAAAAGGACATTTTGGACAACAAGCTGTCCTGGGACACAGCTGAACATTTCCCAGATTAAAATAAGCATTTTATGATCAGCAATGTTAAACAACTCACACATGACATTTAATCTAAGGGTTACAGCAGGAATTACAAGTAGGTCTCAACATATGACGTTAATATTTAAAATGTAATTTTTTTCACTAGTTTAGCTAAGATGGTGAAACTCATGAATGAATTCATTAGGCTATTAGTTATGTATGTCAGGCTAACAACAAATAAGAAACCCAAACTTCAGTATCTCAGTAAGTCTGAATATCAGACTGCATAAGATTAATAAAACTATGTTATAAAACAGTCGCTCATTTCATTGATGGCACTTCATTTCTGTGAATTCCTGTTGTACGAACAAACTCTGGTCCGCCTAAAAACCTAAGTCTAGGTTCGGCTGAAGTGAACTCTAGCGCAGTTTGAATGCATATGTGGATGCAAGCGGACCGGATGCCGCTCCAAAAGCAGGAAGTGAACTATAGTGTAGGGAATTCTGGGTAAATATGACCAAAACTAATAAGCAAGTCTAGCGCTAGCGGAAGAACGGGCTCATGATCTTTTACCAAAGACGAGAGAGAAATCCTACAACTGCTAAAATTTGACGCTACTGCATTTTCGTTTATATTTCATGAAGAAGGAAATAGCACTTGTGTCTTCTTCAGAGGTTTTTGTGTTGCTTCAGTATTTCTCTGTGCAGTGAGTGAACATAAAGTCTAATCAAATTATTCGGAGACATTAACCTGAAGCTTCACAGAGGGGGAGAAAAACACTTCTACTCTATTCCTGAAAACAAAACAGATGCATAAGCCTGTCAAAATTAGCAACAAATTAACCAATAATAAATTAAAATGAGTGCAATAATTTTAATTCAGACAACATCTGTTAAACAGATGCTCTCCTTTAATGTTGTTGAAAAGCTGCCACTTTGCCACCCCATCTGTTTTAACTCTTATTGTTTTGGTTGTTTTAATTATTATTTAAAAATGTTTTTCAGTTAAATATGCTTTAGAAATTAAAAATGTTCTCATTGATATATTAGTTGAAAATGGTCTCGAGATAACAATATAGTTTATTGTGCTACTTTATGGAACAACATATTATTCAGTAAAGACTTTTTATCATGGCAGGCCTACAGCTGCATTCTCTTCCAGCATAGAAGAAAAACATTCACAATCTCCTCCTCGCAGATGATCATTTGTGTTTTTGCTTCTCCTGTTTTCTCTCAAACTCCTTAATGCAACACAACCTCAGTACGTTTTCTGCTTTAAAAGATGAAGCCCCTGTGACAGCCCACCATCCCTCCACTCGCCTCATCTTGTTCGCCATTTCCTCTCTGTTGGGTGACAGTTAGTTTCCACCTTCTGAACCTGAAGGTCATCCGATCCACTTCTGCCTCTGACCGCATCACTACATTTCGCACAGCGCGCCAGTAAATGCACGTCCGTATGCACACATGTGACATTTTCACATCAGAACGAACTACGACTCCCAGCCAGAAATGTTTTGCAGATGTAGAATATGGTGCCAAACATCTGGTTTCAGCCAGTTACAACAGCTGGACTGAATCTTATCTGGGAAGTGTGTGTATGTGTCCATCTCCATGAGTCTTTTTGCCTGCCTGTTGTAATATTGCAACATTTTGAACATGTAAGCTGGAGCCAAATAATGAATAAGAGGAATAAGAATGAGTTCTGGGAAAACAGCAGGCGCAGTAGGAGGCTGACTGTGACTAATCAGAGGGCAGGGGCGTATATATAAAGTTAAATATGGGGAGTAGCACTAGATTTTGTGGTGTTTATACACAAATTATACCCAAAGTAAAAGTAAAGTCGGGTAGTCGAAGGCAGGGAAATGAAAAGGAGCGGCTCACCACCTTCATGCAGTACCACTGCATGATCTCACTCTCATGCTCCGTGAAACCTAATATCATACAAATATCCTGGAATGTCTGCTGAGTGCTTATGCAGACGGTAACAATGTGCACGCATGTTACAGAAAGGGAGGCCAGGTCATTCTGTATCCTGGACAATGCTGTGTTTTGCTAAATCAGAACTGGCAAGCTCTCCTTCCAATATAAATAGAAATACTTCCCCACCGTTTGGCTGGTTCCCCAGAAAATGTGTGAAAACCAACAGCATTTACCAAAAACGTGATTTAAAAAGATGCTCACTCTTTTCAGACATTGGATGAGCCTAGATTGTGAAAGATAAAATTAAAAAAAACATGTTGAAAAGAATTGAGATTATAAAATCATTTATTAGGCACATTCTATGCTGTTGGTTTCACGCATTTCAATTTCCTCCTTTTAAAGGATAAAATAGTAACTTATTTTAGTATGAGTAGTCCAGTATTAGCATCGTTAACCTAAAATAAGAGACATAAACTGTGTTTAGTGCCCACACTTTGAAAAAAAACTAACTGTTCTCAAACCGTCTTTCTAACACATCGTCTCAAATCGATCGGCAGTGAATGAAAGGCAGGGATACTAAACTACCAAACAGTGTCATGTAGCTAAACTTCAAATGTTTCAACTGCAGAAGAAAGTTTTGTCCTCACAGTGTGAAAATGGAAAGTACTTGAGCAGCCCTCTTTTCCAGCTAGCTGCCTAGCCTAGCAGCTAATGCTAACATGCTAACATTTTGGTAGATGCTTTTTGCTCTTCAGAATGCTCTGGTTTGTTTGTCCCACTTCAGCCAAAACAATTACACCAAGGTTTCTGTCTATAGACTTAATTAGACAAATTAAAGTGTCCAATCTGCTCACAAAAAAAAACACAACCTCTGAATGCTGAGTGCATTTTGTGCTCAAGCTGCAGGCTGTAATTTATCCCTGAGAGATATAATTTAATACAGACACATTCTGAATATGATGGAAAATATCACAGCTATAACGATCAGTAATAATGGTAACACTGACCTTAAAACTGATAACGGTGCCACATTTCGACAGGGTTTTTTTTAAGTGGTCCAGTCTGCTGGGTCCACTGACACTTTTGATAGCTTACATGATTTCACATGCTTCTAAACAGCTTATCCACATAAGCACAGGAATTGTTCCCTTTTTAAACATCTCTGACTGCATATCACCAACATTACAGTTTTCCTTTTAAATATAGGAATATAAAATCCTTAAGATATAATGTTAAATGTCTGTCTGTTTTTCTCCCCCAATGTTTGTGAAAACCTTTTAGGATTTTCAAGAAAATAAATCCTGTTTGTAGACATTTACATTTAAAGGGGGCGCCGTAACACCTAATTATTTAGGTTTTAAAAGTAAGACTGTGACGTATTTTTGTAGACCAGCTACAATTGTATTTTCTCACCACAAGTGAAGTGCCAGTAGCCATCGACCAAGCAACATTACATTTAGATATCATAAGGTATTGATAAATGTGATGAAAGTCTGACAAATACATAAACAAAAAGGTAATCATTACGCAAAAGAGTAATGCAATATATTATATTATTTCATTAGTGAAGGTAACACTAAACCATATAACCTATACAGGTTTTTTTAATTTATAAAGTATTTTTTGAATTTTAAAAACTGAAACCATCTACTTCAGGCCTTAAAAATGAGAACATACATAACTGTGCAAATGAATTGAAATAAAGTTAATTTCCAGGCCCTGCAAAACCCCAAACACCAACAGATAAATTTGCTCCATTTCTCATTTTAATGATATTAATCTATTTAAAGATCTTCAAGTTAAGTTGTAGCGTTCTTAGTCTAAAGCTAGCTTTACAGTCCAAAACGTGTTGAATGTCTGCTGCAGAACCAGTTGGAGTAGAAAGTCTCAACAGAAAAAGCACAATTTCTTTGCCAGAAAAATCATTTTTTCCATTGCCAACAGCTTCCGTCAACATCCCCCCTGTCCCCCCGTCTCGGTTGACAGTGTGACCCGTTTCCCCTGCTGAAGCTTTGATGGGCTCTGAGGGCAGCAGTGATGCTGCCTCCGCCCTCCGCTCCTCTGCCACGTTTCCGTACAAACTGTGAGCAACAGGCATGTATCCTGTTTCTATCCGACCTAGTAGCTGCCTGACACGCGACCTCTCACCCCGCGCATGAAACACAAGCGCTGAGACAGACGAGCCGCGTTTGTTTACCTGAGTGAGGAGCTGATCCCGAGTCAGTGAGTTGATCCAGCGGGCGTAGCGCTCCGTAGATCCCTCCGGCAGCCGCTGGACCCCGCAGCCAATCAGCTATTATGAAAACACACATGCTCACCATCATACGAGCAACGAATATGTTTGCTTTGACAGCGTGTCTGGTGTCTGTTTAACTGCACAGGAAAGCAAAGCATGGTGTGCTGGACTTGAAATCGTCCACTTCTTTTTTTCCATTGTTTCTTTTTTTCTTTTTCATTTAAGAAATCGATGCTTAAACAGTGACCAGAAAAAAAACATTGTTCTTAGTTTCCGTTTCGATGGAAACCAAGGATAGAAACAGCAGTAAAGAAAACATTTGAACAAGACTGAGTCAAGATAAATTAAACTTAAGGATGAATATATAGTATTAAGTTAAAAGCAGGTATTTTTAAACACTGTTTGTTTTGTTGTCTGACAATAGCTCACAAATGCACACGCCTCCATACATTACACACTGAGAGCACGTCGATATGTGGCAGGAGGAAGCTGGAATTGAATTCGCAACATTTGGATTGCGAGACGACGACACTAAACAACAAAGTCTTTAAATAAAATTTTAAAAGATTTAAAAACTCTTTAAATATTTTCTTTTGATGCAAATAATTCTGGTACAGAAACATTTTATCTGATGTCAGATTGAGAAATAAAAGATAAATTGTCTTCTCCAATCACACACAAATCTGTTCTCAACTCTATGTTTTTGACAGACCTTAAAAATTACAGTGAGCCTCAAAGGTCAGGGTGTTTGTACGGGGCAGCGGGCCTGCTGTCTCCATGCCGCCTCGCTCACTTCCCCTCACTCACGCAACCTTTGACCTCCGACCTGGCATGTCAAAGAAAGCGTCAACAATGGATCCTCTCACTGTTCCACGTGCCAACTGCCCATACGCACCCCAATGAAATTTTTTTCTTTTATTTAAACAGATTGAGAAAAAAGCAAAGAGCCGAGGAGAAGTGAAAAGAAAGAAGGGAAGCAGGGTTGAGCAAAGTTGAAAAAAAGAAAGAGAAGGAAGTGACTAAGCAATGACAGTAAAAATGAAAACTTACAGAGTTTGGATGGAGGATAGATGCTTCGTACTGCAAACGGACTCTCTGGGGCAACATGATGTCATCCTAGGGTCAGAAAAAGTAAAATAAAATGAAAACACATAAACAAAGTAAACATTTATAGACACTCGATATCACTCCACTGGATGAAAAAAATACATACAAACCATGTTTCAAAGACTTTCTAGAATGAGACAGGTTTGAAAACATAAGCTGAGCATGTATTGTGTGTAAAGTGAATCTAACACTTCAAAACAGAAACACAGAAAAAGGCACTGAGAGAGCGAGAGACATGAGCAGTCGCACTTTCTCAAATATAAATTGCTCTTCTGTTGCAAGCTTCTCCACTCTGTAAACACCGTGAAGCAGTCAGTTATGATCAGCCAGTCTCTGATTCTCGCCATCGTGAAATGCAAACAATTTTCAAACTCTGGCTGCTGACAGGCCATCCAAGAACACCCGTCGTCTGCATTGGCACTGATATTATTCTGGTGTCTGTCGATGTTGCACACATACAAAATGGCACTGATGGATTCAGTCCTGGGGGGCGGGGGGGAGAAAGTGCAACTTTGCTGCTTTCACAGGATGTAAATGGAGAAAAATACACAGTAAGCATGGGCTGATATTCAGATATACTTAAAATAACTGATCACCAGCGAGTGTGACCACTGTTATAAAACAGGAATTTTGAACGTTTGCCAGCCTAGTGGACTCAGAGTAATGAGTACTGGAAGAAGACAAAGCATGAAGACATGCCCAAAGAGAAACACTTGTTGCTGCCCATTAATCTTGGGATGGTTATGAAGTAATTTCCAAGTAATCCAAAGTTCATTATTCAACAGTGTGAAAGACTATTCACATCCACATCCTAGAAAATTCAACAAAAGATCAGAAAGTTCAGTGATAAGAAAGACTGACAAAACCTCAAGACCTTGATGCAAATAATTCTGGTACAGAAACATTTTATCTGATGTCAGATTGAGAAATAAAAGATAATTTGTCTTCTCCAACCGCTCGCAAATCTGTTCTCAACTCTATGTTTTTGAAAGAAATTACAGTGAGGCACAAAGGTCAAGGTGTTTGTACCAGGAAGCGGGCCTGCTTTCTCCATCTAGCATGTAGCATGCTAACTTCAGTTAGCATGCTACATGCTAACAATGTTCATGACACTATGATTAAACCTCCCGCAGTCCGAGCTCGACACTCTGGAAGAGCAAGGTGCAAAGTGAATATGCGATTACGACAATGGGTGAAAAACAAAGTTTTTCGTGTTAAACACGTTTTACACACTAACAGGCATTATGTCAAAGATGTAATAATTTGTGCAACTTGTAGCCATTCAGTCAATCACGAACTCATCATCGAACAAAAACATTTGAGAAATTTAAATTCCGTCTCAAACACAGAAGCAAATCAAATGTCTGAAAAATATAAGAGTCAAGGTTTTGCAACAGTCCAGTTAAAGTCCAGACCTCGACCTGTGGCGGGACCTTAGGACATCTGTGTCTGCATACCTCAATGTACTGAAGAAATGTTGCAAATAGGAGTTGGACAAAAATTCCTCCCAAACAATGCAAGGCTGATAAGGTCACACAAAAGTTATTGCTGCTAAATGTGGTTTGATAACAGATTGAATCTCGGGTTGTACTTAGATTTTCCCATGACCGTTATCAAGATTATCACGAAGATTGTCTTTTAAAGTTTTCCCTAAGAACAAGCCAGGATGGTCTCTGTCATGTTTGGCACATGAAACCTGACATCTGTTTTTTTTAATACTGTTAAAATCTTTTTCTGAACAGAGAACATGTGTTCACAGACTAAAGTAAAAAAAAACTTTAACCCAGCTCACAGGGCAGCTTGTTGGGATAGATTTAGCTTCATACAATCAAACTAACAATAAATAATTATACCATAAAGAAGAGGGAGGAAAAAGGAAAGCAAAGGATGAGTTAAAAGATTAAACCTGAAGTTAAGGTTTAAAAGGACAGGAAGTAAATATATAAATAGCATAACAGCTACAAATAAATCACGCCAGGGAGGCAGAGGAGTAAAATGTAAACAAAGACTTTTAACTTGCTGCTTGTACCTTCAAGTCTTACTTTTTTAGTGTTTTAAAGTGAAGTTCTGTTTGGACGTTATCACCCGGAGATAGCAAACATCTTAATGTTGTTGAAACAAAGATTCGTTTCACAGCTGCTGACTAGTCAGAGCGGGGCCAAGACAAAAAGTCTGCCACGTTAAAACAACTGCAATCTCAAACCTCCCAACTGCAGTTCATGTGAATGCAATCTGTTAAACCTTCAACACATTGTTACATCTGCTTTATGTTGCATTATTATACACAGGCCTTTGGGTTTTGCACAGGAGACAGGTCAATGTCTGTGAAAATGACCTTCCCTTTCAGAACACATGTAACAAAAAAACAAGACAGAGTCGCAATCTGTTTCAAAAGTAAAGCAGTACTAAAATCACATGTTGTGGTTGAAGTGACTGAAGTTATAATGACCTTCCCAGTATCATTCTATCAATACGTACATTAGTCAGATAAGCTTTTAGATATTAGACCGTAGAAAAATGTGTTAAGAAATAAGAGTATTTCACACCTGAACCTATTGTGGGATGGCAATACTTTCACTTTTATGACGTTTGTGTTATGACAGGTCTGGATAGCTGAAAATTGTGCTTTATGTATATTTAAATAAAAATAATCAGTCCTTAAGGTTTTGGCGTTTCATTAAAAGAACATCTGAAGCCCAACCTACCGCATCCTGAAAGCACAAGTACCGTCCAGTACTCTGAGTCACTGCCTTGTTCTTAGCAAATCCCACTGGAAGACATAATAACACAGCATGTTTCTGTGTATGGATCCACCATAACAAACAAGCATAAAACTAAATTACAATTATTACTTAAAAAAAACCCTTAAATTGAAAAAAAAAAAGTCAATAGAATACAAAGCAAAATAATTTTTTCACAAGGCAAATTTAGATTAAAAGTGATCTTGTCATTTTAGCGACATTACTGAAAATAATGTCAACAGTTCTGGAGTGATCTAGATGTACTTTCTCAGAGCACTGATTGGTTGAAACAGTGCTTCACTGCAAAAACACAAAATCTTACCTTTTTTCTCTAGTGAAAACATCCTAGTAAACTTGAAATAAGACAAAACTAACTTAAAGGTAACATTTCAATAAGAAACAGGAGCTTGTTTTAAGTCAATTAGTATTGATGAATAATTATTTATTCCAGCCACAGATTATTTCACTTATAACATGGAAAAAATGTCTTGTTATAAGTTAATAATCTACCAAGAACTTTTTCATCAAGATTAAGGACTTATTGCCTTAAAACGAGCTCCTACATCTGGCTGAAAAGTCACTTTTTAGTTCATTTTGTCTAATTTAAAGTGCACCAAGATATCGCTAAATGCCAGAAACCCTAGCCCGCTTCAGAGCAGAACAGGTTAGGTTTCCAGCATCAGTTACTATGGTAACAGACCTAGATGAGATGCCAACCAGCTGATAAGTTGTGAAAATCCAAAACCGAACCTGAAGGCAGCTCTAAGCCATTTATCCTGTAAAACAGTGAGTGTTCTAGCTCAAACACACAATCGGTGGGTAGTTAAGCTGACCTCCTCTGGGTTGGGAAGAACTGTGACCTGAGATCACCACTGAGATTCCCCGATCCTCCATCCTCTCCCTCCAGCCCTCCAGCACTTTCCTGGAGTCATCCTGAGCAACATGTGCAGGGATGAATAATATGTCACCGGCTTCACATTACAACTTCAGATGCACAAACATGCAAACGAACAAACCACCACACCGTGCTCGCATCATCAAACACGGAGAGCTCCATGGAGCCGGTGAAGTCTTGGTGCACTATGGCCTGCAGACACTCCTCCAGCCAACATGATGCGTTGTGCACCGGCATGATCATACTCTGCAGGAGACAGGAAATGGAGAAACTTCTGATTTGGTGCAAATGAAATAGGAGGGAAATTACAAGGTGCTGTAACTTCCTTCCTGCTGCAGGGTGTTAAGTGAGTCTTTGTAAATGTCTGTTTTTTTTTACACAATATCACAAAACGGGCTCAAAAAGTATGCTTGATAAATTATTTTAATGGTGTCCATCATCACCCACCACATCCACCGTCTTCCTCCTCTCCGCCTCTGTCTGCTCTCCTCCTCCGCTTTCTCTCGCTTCTCCTCCCTCTTCCTCCGCCGTCCGGAGCCGCTTTGCTGGATTCGGCTCCATCTCTAACTCCCCGCCCCGCCGCTGCAGGTCCCCACTACCGGCGCCCCTTTCCGTGGTCGCCTAGCTTCACCTTAGCTACTTGAATCTGACATGAAATACATCCTACATACGGTCGAGGAGTGAGCCATGAGGCTAACACGTGAATAATGATGTCATTAAGCTGTAACTTTGGAACAGCTAGCTAGTTAAATGCATTTATACCAGAAAACGGCGTTAATAAAATCTTTGATAGTTTTAGTGAAAGTTATTGGGACAATTTTCAAGGCGGAAAGCTTCAAATTGAACTGAGCAGTGTGAAACGTAGCAACTTCCGCATACAGTGAATCCAGGACGCTGATTGGCTGTTACAAAACACGGACGGACACTGGATTGGTTCTTTTCGTTGCCAGTTTTGTTTATGTTACCGTTCTAATTTTTCCTTTGAATAATGATTTCTGCATTAGAGCCGTTCTTATTACAGATATTTTGAAGCTTCTTTTATTAAACCCTGATTTAAACAATGTACTAAAATAAAGACTATGTTTTACTATCAAGAGGATGGATGGAGTTATTGGACTATGGGAAATGTGTCTTTTATACATAGATATATTTTTATATTCAGTTTTATTTCTAATAGATACATCAATAAGTTTAAAAAATTGCTATCATCGTATGCACTTGTATTTAAACAGTGGTGAGTGTTATCAATTATTATTAATTACTCTTAATGTGAGCAGTAAAATTATGTTAAAACTAGGGTTTAAGATTTAGATGAGTTTTTGATGAGTTGTGTAAAACCTTTAATCTGTTTATATAAATACAAAGTTATACAGTTCTAAAGTATATTATCAGTATAATATCAAATATATCAAAGCACACTTTAAATATATATATGTTAATTGTACTTGTCTTCAGAATTTAATTACATTTTTGTTCTTCCTTCATAAGGATAAAAACAATAATGAAAAGCTTATATCTGCTGCAGAAGAGGAATATGTAATGTTTACATAGGGGCTGCATTCTGTAGCAGTGGTAACCAATAACTACATATTCCTATTCTTACGTGGAGCTGCAGGTTGCAGCTGAGAACTAAAGCTGGACAGATATTGAATAAATGCCATAGTTCATTTTCCCAGCAGACTAATCGTTCCCACATTGCAGCAGCAGCAGCAACGCCTTCCTCAGGCCTACAGTAGCTGTAATTTATCAGACTGAAAGCTTCTTGAATTGGATGACCTCCCCACCACAGGCCAGAAACAACAGCTCCAAGGGGGCGATGATGATTAGTTAAAACCAGAAGATGTTTGGCACTTTTCTGCAGATGCATTGGCAGATCAGGACAAGTCTGACAGAGCGGTAAGAGGTTGTTTAGTTTTCTTCATTTGTGCCAAAGTGTGAAGCCGTTACTTCTGTCAGCTTTGCTGCAAACAAAATTTCACTCACCGAGTTGTTGACTTATGAAACATGAGACTTGCACTGCATACTGCACCAGTGCTTACGAAGCAAACCAGTTATTAATTTCTGACAAATAGAGATGGATAGCTGCAGACAGTCACACATAATTACCTTTCATACGTTTATATTACTCAGATGTTTCCATTGTAGAAGTTCAGCCTGAGGTTACTGCTGATGTGGAACTTTTTGTTCTGCAGGTTCGCATTGTCTCTTATCCTTCTGCGGAAACTTTTGCAATAGAAAATAGTTTTTACTCCCCTATAAAAAAAACTGTTCCCACAATAACTCACCACTGCCTGTTTATGCTTCCCCTCCTCCACAAAATCAACACCACATGGCAAAAGTTGCATATCAAATGTTTGCAGCAGTTGATTTACTGTATCTGGAGGTGGAGGCTGCAGCTGCTTAGGTCTGTGATCAGACGGCACATGACTGGATCTGGGCACGAACGGCAACCTTCAAAATCAAACAGAACGGTTGAGTGTGTCTCTTAATGTCGACATGACTGAATTTCCTTTATTTATTTATTTATTTTTCTTCAGTCTACTTAAAAAAGTTTCTTTTTGAAAGTGTACAAGGTGAACTACCTTGGACAGGTTCCCAGTCCATCACATGGCAACACACTTACAGGACAAACAACAATGTGCGCACATCATGTTGGGGGACTGTGGAAAGATGGACCCACATATTCACAGGGAGAAAATGCAAACTTCAATGCAAGAAAAAAACCAAGGCCCGATTCATACATAGGATTTTTTTGCTGCAAAGGCAGCACAGTTAACCACAGCTCAATTGATTGGCATTATTTCTTAGAAATATATTTTGCGACCTAGAGTTTATTGACGTGATCCCTGTTAATCTCATCCTCAGACATTAAAAGTTGCCGCTCTTTGTCTAGCAGTGAGGTACATATTGAGTATTTTGAGTAAAGTTATTTATCAATGGTTGGTTTAAAAAAAAAAAAGCGTTCCTGTGTCCAAACAGTTGCATGGTAAAGACGTGCTGCCATCTAGTGGTTATTTAGGACTTACAATTTAAGCCTTATTTTTGATTAATTTGCAGGACAAATTGACTCTCCCACTGATTAAATCATGGCATTTTAAAACTCTTATTTTTCTTCATAGAGAATCATCTTTATCATGTCGGAGCTTTCAGTGCTTTAAGTCTTTTTTGCAGCTCTGGATTTTGAAGGGTTATTGACTTTCCCTGTTGTAACAAAAGAAAGAATGACTCACAAATAAATGAAAACATTTGAAACTATAAATGCAAACACTAGCTGTTTATTGATATATTTCATAATACAGCAATATATTTTTCAGTAGATACATATGTACCAAGCCTGTATGTGTTTATAGGCAGGCACTACACATTCAAGTCCAGGTTCAGTGCAGTGATAAAGTGTCTCATCGTGTGATTTTTCTCTGATCCTCTTATTGTCAAACTGCCAGTGTGCCAAGATCTTCACATCATCAGATCTTTTACGCTTTTTCCTACTTTCTCATCAGGCATTTCATCTGAAGTAAGGTGTATGATCTGTCTGTAATTTGATTCCTGTAGTTAAGTTCCATCAGTTTCATCAGCTTAGGTTAAATCCCATTACAGGAGTGATAGTTTCTTCCAGAAGTCCTCTACAGCGGCTTTAAGGAAGTGAAGTTTGGGCAATCAGTGGAAACAGGCACAGATACAATCAGAGATTTAAGTAGGTCCACAGTTAGGTAGCAAAATCATCATACGCTGGCTTACCCCAGGTCCAGAAGGGGCCATTTGCTCTCAAATGACATAAGACAGAATTAACTTAGAACAAGATGCTCAAGAAAATTCAGGATATTAAAGGTAATGACAATTTTACAATGCCGTGAAAAAGTATTTGCACCCTCACAAAACTGATCTGTTTTTGCATCTTTGTCACTCCTAAATATTTAGAACAAGAAATTACAGAGAGCAGACCTAATTTATTAAGGAAGAAAGCTACCAAAGCCAAAAAATATAATTGCAACCTATGTTAAATCTCAATGGGATAAATCACCTATTTTTGGTTTAACACCTGAGCCTGATTAATGCCAGATCTGGAGAGTTGAATTGATCAAGAAACTGAAGAAATCAAGTACATAGAACCTCTCTAGCAACATGAAATAAAGTGGCATCCAATCACACCGTGATGAGTTGCTAATCAAACATGGTGGTAGTGCAATGGTCTGGGGTGATCCAATGGTCCATGACTAATTTAACTATGAATTCAAATTTATAGTCAAATTCAACAATTAAATGGCATTAAATTTCCACTTACCCATGATGGAATCAGCAAAGTTAAACAGCTAACAAGAGTATATTAGCAGAAGTAATCTGCTAATATACTCTTGCTAGCTAGCTGTTATAGCTACTATTAGCTAGCTATAACAGCTAGCTAATAGTAGTTAATAGTAGCCTCAACCGTCTCGAGTCACAGAACACAATGGAGACACCTGATAAAAAATTCCTGAGAAAAACAAAGACATAGAAAACATGAAATAATTTAAGATCTGCAATTTACATATTTAAGACCAACTTACGTTTTCAAAACAAATTTAAGACATTTTAAGGCCTTAATTTTAGATCGATGCATCAACTTAAGAGTTTTTAAGGATGTTCAAGCACCCTGTGTTGAGATGCTGAAGGACGACTTTAAGCAGACATCCAATTGTTACTAAATTAAACAATTCTGCGAAGAAGAGTGGGGCAAAATTTCTCCAAGTAATAAAAAAGGCTCAGAGCCAGCAATCAATAAGTTTCTAATTGCTTCCTCCAGACTGCTGCCAGGGAATCAGTTTAGGAAGCCATTACTTTTTCAAATTTGAATATTGTGTTTTATATTTGCACGGTTTATCTAGAGGCATTATTAAAAGTGATTTAGTGATCACAACATTTTAGGTACGACAAAAAAGCAAAAGGTGAAGAGATCTACAATGAAGGCAAATACTTTTTCACAACATTGTATGTCGTAATCCAAAGAAAGGAGTGTCCATGAGTTCAATTTGTGCTCTGTGCTTTCTCATATCTCACAGTTTGGGGCCTCCTCCACTAACAGGAAGCTTAACATACTGATCAAATCATCAGATTAAAAAGTACATCATCTCCGGTTCTCAGAAGGACATCGCAGGCTTGTGAGTAAAACGCATTCATGCTTTTGTCGGTGAAGCAGCAGCAAAGATCCCAGTGACGCTTGGGGGACAATCAGAGAGTGTTGCTTCAATGAAACGGAGCGGTCTGTCTGTGTGGTCAGATGGGGGCGGGACTTGGAGCGTCAAAGTTGATGAGAAGACAAAAAAAAAAAAGACCAGACTTTTCAGATTCAGTCTGTCAGTTTGTTGTTGTGTTTGTGTTTATGCATCCTGAGGCACGCTTGAGTGCATGAATGAGTGAGTTTAGGTTTTATAGCAGCTGACGTGTCTTTAGACAGACACAGATTCACCATATGGATCCGTTACATCCACTGAAAGTTAATGACATCAGACCACAAATCAGTTCACACTCTTTTACAACAAGTTTACCGCAGCTGGCTTACATCGTTCCCTCAAGAGTCCACAGGTTGTGTGCCGCAGCGGCCTCAAAGGAAAGGGTTGTGGCTGTGCGTTTGCGTCTGAACGCGAGATCCCGGTCGAGGAGAGAGGGGCAGCAGGGGCTGGGGGAGGTTGGAGGGCAGGTCCAGGAGCCCAGAGGGAGGCTGTGTGAGGGAGGAGGGGAGGACGGGCAGCTGGTGGAGCAGAGGGAGGGGCAGCGACGGGCTGTAGGGCAGCATGTGAGGGGGCAGCGGAGACGTGGACGAGGGTCGCATCTGGTTGAGGGTGAGCCGCGGCTGGTCGCAGTGGAAAGGGTTGTTGGGAGACGGTGCACTCAGACCTGAGAGGGCAGATTTTGGTAAAAGTGAACATGAAATTCTCTACATGCCAGCAGTGACTGGGTGAATAAAGGAGATTCAGCGTAATACCTGAGAGGAAGGGGTTATTCTGCATCTTCATAGGGGGCTTCGGGGGAATCAGAGTCTCCAGATTCACCAGCGAGGCCCCTGTGGGTCCGAGGAAGGCCTCCGGAGTCCGGCACACACGAACGGGCAGGGCGCTGAGAGGCGGCGCCAAACGGGAGAGGTCAAACATCTCCGGACTGGCCGACTTGCGACCGTTCACCTGGTGTTTCGCTGGTGGGTCCGGTTTAAACGGATCCGAGTCTGAGTCTAGTTCAGGAAACAGTTCGGACTCGTTTCTGTCTGCGAACATCTCCGCATCTGGGAACGGAGCACAAAGGAGTTTTTTAAAATGACTTTTTACTAAGTTGATCAACAAAACAATCAAAACCAGAAGAAAGAAAACTTTAACACAGAAAAATCCCAGTAATGTATTTTTCAAAAATGTTTTGAATTCGTACAGGTTAATGGGTATTCATAGTCTTTTAACTTATTTTTTTGCACTTTTCCATGCTACAGTCACAAAATTTTAAGTATTAAAATTAGGTTGATAATTTGAACAATTGTACACTACCAAGATAACAAAACCCTCGGAAATCTGTGAGGGTTAAACACTTGTTCGCATCGCAGTATTTCTCACCTCTCGCTCATGCTAAAACAACAATCTCTCTTTATCCCTCATGTTTGTCGCTGCGTTAATGCATTCCAAGAAGAGCATCTCCCTCTGTGAAGTGTGAACAACGGCTGCAGAAAAACTCCAGCCTGAGTCCTGCTCACTTAAAAAGGTTACAGCTAAATTAGCCAAATGTGTTCATTTGTCTCCCCACCTGTTGGGCTGGTGGGCTCCGGGGACGACGCTTTGGGAACTTCCTGCTGAGGCTTTTCTTCTTCCTGTGCAGTGAACGGATCAGTCCCTTCATGTTCTGTGTGTGGGAAAATGAAAGGTTATTGAAACAGAACAGATAGAATATAATACTTATGGGTTTACAAATCTAAAGTGACCATAGAGAACATTTACAGTTACAACCAAAAAGTTCATTGATGGTGGGAGGGGATTTTGTCCCCTGACCGCACATCAGTGGATTTTGTGCTTTTTGGGATTTTACGCACTGCTCACACCCTCCCCCCCTTTAGTAGTTCATCGTAGCACAGCCTGCAGTGAATGAACAGGCTACTAAGCATAGCCGCCAATGATGACGGATAAACAGTTTTCCTTTAATGCCAGGTTGTTTCTTGCAGGGGAGCAGCGTGTTCAGCAAAATACAAATGGATGACAAAGTTTGAGATTTTCTCAAAGATAAATAAACATATGTACCATTTTTCTTTCACTTTCTATTTATGGTATACTTTCTGTGGGTTTTATAACGTGAAACCCTGACTAAAACACACAGGTTTGTGGTCATTAAGTGCTGAAATGTAAAACAGTCCAACGGATAAGGATGCTTGTGAGACCGTATGTGCATTCTCCCTGTGTCTTTGTGACGTCTGATAAAGGACAAAGTGTAAAGTACCACCATCTGTTGGGCTGTCCCACGCATTATTAAGAGGACTGGAGAGGGCAGGTGCTGCTTCCCAAGGATCTGGGTGTGAGTTGGTACATGGAGCCCAAGGGTTGGCCGTGTTAGAGGAGGAGGAGGACGGAGCCACCCAGGAGCTATTAATCACAGGAGTGCTGGACTGAACTGCTGTAAAGACAGACATGATCTTCTCTGAGTGTGGCAAAAAAAATATATATATACAAATATATATAACTCCTTGAGTTTCATGGTGGCCTACATGTGGCTGTTCCTGTCATGAGCCACCCACCTACAGAGTCCCAGGGGTTGGAGGAGATGTTACAAGAAGGCTGAGCTGATGTCCAAGGGTCACTGGAGGGAGGCTGCGGCTCGGACGAGGATCCAAATATGTCCACCAGTTCCAACATGGCAGACTACAGGGGGGAAAAACCGAAAGTTTAATGACAGACGACTTTCTCATGCAGTTCACATACAAAAAACTGATATTCAGAAGAATAAAACAAAAACGCTCAACAAATAATGTTTTTCACCTCATGAACTCATCAGAAAATATCTACTCATTTCACATTCAAAGTACCGCAAATTTAAAATGCCACACCAGATGAACCAATTAATCATTCACCAGCTACTCACACATCTGTGTTTAAGCACCGAGTCTGAAATCCTAAGTCAAGCATTAATAGTTAGTTGAACTTAACAGGCTAAAATAAATAAACAGATGGCCACAGAGCTCAACAAACTCAATGAACTTTGAAAGAGGAAGTTTAAGGATTTTTCACACTCGTGAGATGCAAATAATCCAAATATACTTTAATTTGAGCAAGAACATACAGAAGCTCCTGATCCCAACCGCTTCAGGCTCAACCAAGACCCACAGCTGCCAACATAAAAAAGTCAAGCGGTTACAGATGAAACAAATGTTTATCAGACCAGACAAAGGTGAAGCCATTAGGCCATAAAGGTGAAGCTTTCAACCCAACTAACAATCTACTGCAACTCCAAGCTGAGCTACTGGTTCTTTGTACAGCAAATATTAACAAATCACACATCACTAAATTGATCAACTTCACCTAATGACTGCTGGACAATGGAAACCTGAAAATGACTGGGTGTTTCAACAGGTCAAAGGTCTCAAACACATCTAAACTGTCAGACTGCCAACAAACCCCTGGAATAGTTTTCCCAAACCTGAAGGAATGTGAACTTTATCTGATTTAAATTATGTCCCTCAGTTCTAAAATGAGTTCTCAAATAACAAGCCAGAATTATACCAGTGCCTTGATGGTGGGTTCCAAACAGCAAATGGTTTCTAGAACTTATGAAATATTAACCCAAATAATAAAGGTGGAATCCAGATACACGGATCCTAATGTTGGGCTACATTTTTAAGAAACTCTTCACGTACCACCTAATATATTACACCCACCAACAGGTGCTATTTCACCTGTTACTGATTATAATGTTATGCCTGATTGGTGTAAGTTTTTGCACACTGAAAGAAAAAGAATCCTTCCAGCCTTTCAGCTTATTTCAGATTGCGTAAGGAAAAAGCTTGTGTTCACGCCAGATGATATTGTTGGTCGTTCACCAATCAGCTTCGTAGCTTACATGTGTTTGAGCATGTGTGTGTAATCTTGATTGTGTGCACTGACAAAAATTCACAATAAACTCAAACTCGTGCCAGTGTTTTCCACTTTCGGCAAACATTAAAAACACCACGTTGTATCATCAAATAAGGCAAAAACGCTCCATGAAAAGCTGAAAATGACCTTCATGGAACAGTGAGGGGATGGGACAAGGTCATAGTTAACAGAATGAACAGAAAGTGGTTTTGTTAGTCCTGATATGACGGCCTTTGTTTGTTTTTTTTGTGTGTGTGCCTGATAATGTGAGCACGCTGCAGAGTTTTTCAGCTGGAGACCCATTACACCCACTTTCCACAGTGTCTCACTGATGCAGCTGAAAGCACCTGTCCCTCTATGATAAGAGTATTGCGAACATGGTGTAGCCAATTACACGCCCCGAGGACATTTACATAACAGTCAGTGAGTCTGATTGGCTTTTTGACAGCAATATGAGAGAGAGATGTAAGACTGGATTAGGACTCTTAGGGTAATGTGACATTTAGCAGTGAGGTGAAACGGGACTCATCCTGTAGCAAACTCTCCCGTTCTCCAATCAAATCCCTCGGCTCTTTCTCTCTCAAAGCCCACTGTCAACGTTTGTCCATTTTCCGGTCTCGCTTCTCCTCCGTATCTCCAAAACACAAGCTGAAAAACTCTGCTTCATTCTCAAAATGCCTTCCAGCTGACACCTACAAACGCTTCCACCCACCTTTCTATACAAATTTGCATTTACCACACACACACACACACACACACACACACACACACACACACACACACACACACACACACACACACACACACACACGAGCCGTCTGGCTCATACGCACGCATTTTCAAACTAACCTCGTGCGTCCCTGACTGGCTCTCTCTCCTGCTTTCGTCCAGGGCCTTCTGTAACAGGGAGTCGTCTCCTTGGCGACAGCGCTGCTCCTGCAGGGGTGGCATCGTGACATCATGAATGCAACAAGCCCACGAATGCACACCACCGCTAGCAAAACAACATTTTGGATTGGTCTGGCAGAATGAATGCAAACCAGAGACTTTTTGTGCTGGTTTACAAAGAGGTGATTTAGAGCAAAGTAGTGAGGAAATCATCCAAGAGGTTACTTTGGGAGTGTGTATATATATATATAAAGACAGATTTCATATTGCATTAAAGGCAGCATGATTCTACATGGCAGAAAGTCCTCCCAAAAGACAAAGATGGTTAAGGAAGAAAAAAGAGAAGTAAATAGTAGAATAAAGCTTCAGGAAAGTGTCATATGAGGAATATATGAAACGACACTGAAAGGTTAATAAAAGTTTTTCTCAGGCAGTTAGGAGACAGATTTCTAACTGTGTTTGTACCTTGTCTTGCTCCTTTTGACAAAAGCTTGAAGCAATCTGCAGTTGTGTGTCTTCATCCATCACTATGGTAACAGGGGAAGGAAGGGCTCATGTTGTGGACGAGTATTAAAACCATTTGTAACATTTCCATTAATGAAAACCATTAAGACATCAAAAACTCATAACGCTCTAGTACTGGGGTTGGGGGGGGGGCAGAGGGGTCCTCTAAAGAGCCCTACACACTACAAGGTACTGCTGGTAAAGATGAACAACAAAACCTTTGTGCCTCTCTGGCTAAGGACGTGTAGCTAAAAGGTATATCAGGGCATCTGCAGGTTTCAGGAGGTCCTGTGATTAACACACTTAAAGCCAACTTATATTTTTAAAGTGAATTTAAGACTTTTTAAGGACGCACATGTAAATGGACTGAATTTATGATCTAAAGCTTTGCTAGTCATATTGGCCATTCAAAGTTAGTTGTGCCAAAAACAGTTGAAAGATGAGTTAAATAACTTCAAGAGGGAAGGGAAAGGAATGTGTAGCTGCAGCTTCCTCAGATCGATGCTTTGTGTTTCCTTCCCATGAGCAATAAAACAGAGGAGCAAAAGCCTCTTTTCTAATATCTATTATTTAACGTCTGACACAAAGCCGCAGGCAAAATTGTCAAACTTAAAGATGAAAGAGTCCTTAACAAACTTGTGTTTGAATTAAACCTGCTGCTGCTAAACTGATTCCATCACTCACACCTACGGTACATCTTTGGTTGAGCGCTGCTGAATGATGCCGAGTTGAGCTCCACCATCTTCAAGTCCCCGGTCCAGCTACAAACTGGGCTATGCTCATTTACACAATGCTGATGTTGTGACACAGAGACTCTTTTCTCCAACACAAGGGGTCTGCCAGGAGCCAAGGTGATGAACACAGCGTGAAACAGCAAGGTCCATTTCTCTTAGCCGCTCTGTCGTCTTACCTTCTGATTCTCCTCTCTGCTCATAGCTAACGCCAGCTGGAGCTGCAGCTCCTCCTCCCCGCTGGTCTGAGGCCGGGCCTGCTCCAGGTCTGAAGCAGCGCGGGGAGACGAGGCCGAGGCTGCAGAGGGAACAGACATGTTCAGGCAGGGTGAGGAACAGATGCACAATGGCACAGAGATGAGCGGGTAAGGAGCTCGTTTGAATATTGTGCGATAGGGTATATAGAAGGGGGAAGAAGGGTGTTGAACGAAAGGCTGCAAATATGTTTGTTAAAAAGCAACTCCCGTATTTTCCACACTAAGGTGCATAGAATAGTAGAGGCTGGAGTTACGCTATGCATCCACAAGATGGAGCTGCACTAAAGGGAATGTCAACAAAACAGTCCGACTCCGGTCGGCAAGGAGAACCTTCTGGGACTGGACCGGGGTGTGGCCGGACGATGGTGACCCTTCTCCGTTCGCGCACAGTATGTTTGTGGAGAACATGGTGCTAATTGACCTGCAGGCGACCTGATTCTAGACGGTCTGTAGGTAGATAGGTCAATCAAACTTTATTAACAAACCAGCATTCTGACAACTATTCCAGCATGCACTTCTTCTTCTACGTGTAAAAATTAAGTCAGCGGCTGCTTACCGTAGTTGCTAGACCTGTTGCGGCTCAATATTGGTCCATATATAAGGCGCATTGGATTATAAGGCGCACAGTCGGCTTTTGAGGAAATTGAAGGATTTTAGGTGCGCCTTATAGTGCGGAAAATACGGTAATTAACAAATGCTTAAAAATTCCTTCACAAGACGTGGAACAAGATGTAAAGAAATGAGGTCTGACTGGAGAGCTCCTGTTTAAACACCTGGCTATGGTTAGCAAAACGCTTAACTAGAGATGGCAGAAGTCTAAATAATACATTATACAAGAGACTAAAGCAGAAAACTAAAAAAAGGGTCAGCAGTCCAGATGAGTTTGAAGTCAAACTCACAGTTGAAGGAGCACGGCGAGCCTCTGGAGCGGCTGAATTCCTCCCCATACAGCACAGCCATGCTGGGCTGACTTGTACGTCTGCCGGGGTGATATGATGGAGGGATACCGCCGTACACACCACCGCTGCCGCCACCGCTGCCGCCGCCACCCCCGCTGCCTCCTCCGGTTCCTCCCCCGGCCATTCGCTCCTTGGTCTTCAGCGCCTGACTCCTCTCCTGGCGCAGTCGGTCCTCGTCCTTCAGCAGACACACCAGCTGCCGCGCTTTTTCTCTAACGTTCGCCCCCTGGTCTCTGCCGTCACGATCCACGTACTGGAAGTCACGCAGGGTCTGACAGCCAGACACAAAGACACGGTTTTACTAACACGTTCAGCTTTTTTTTGGTTTTACTTTTGAGTACTGTGGAAGGACAGGCTGGCTTTTTATCCATTAACGTTTCGATGGTATATTTAAAGCAGAAGGGGCACAAAACCTAATTATCAAACGCATGTTTTCAAATATATGGAGGATTCCTACATGTTTCAAAGTGCTAAATAAAGCTGTATTGTATTGAACCAAGACATAATAAACTTGTAAAAAAATCAATTATCAAATAATAGAAATAAAAAAGAATTTATTTCAGTAGTTAAAAAAGAAACTGAAGCTAATATTACACTGATTCAAAAGGCAATATCTTTCTAGTGTTTATTTCTGATTAGTTTGATGATTATGCCTATGATAATGGCATAAAGCCAACAAAGGTAGTGTGTAACATATTTGTTTAAAACAGAAATTGAAAAATACAATGTAGTACACTGCAATATAAGCTTTCAAAATTTACTCCTTTTTGAATGAATTTAAATTTAAAAATACTTTATTGATCTCAAAGGGAAATTCAATGTAGTAACTCATTAATTCAGATTCTGCAAAGAGTTATTGTGGATTACGATGGTTGTTCTCAGGAAGAATTTCCTCTAGCGGCCTGTATTACAGTGAATCTGAGGAAGCCTCTCTTAATAAATAGGTTGGACAATTGTGAAATTACATTATTCATTAAGCTTTTTAAAACACATTTAGAGTAACAAAATAAATAAAGTTAGTTCTTAACTATTTGTTCCCCTGAACTTCACATTTTGTCACATCACTACCACAAACTTCGGTATTTTTGTACGCATCTGATTGTGCATACGACACAGTTTTGAGCTGAAAACCAATGGATAGATTTTAAGAGTTTTATAAATAAAAATCTGAATAATGTGAATGTAAAAAAATATATATTTCAAAGAATCACTATTTACTGCAAAATTAGCTTAAATTTAATCATGTTGTTTAAATGCATCACTAAATATCTAATCATTTGAAGTCTTGCCACAGACTCTCGGTTGAATTTAGGTCATGACTTTGACTAGGCCATCGGTAGAATCTGTTCTAGTGCTGACTGATCATGGCTCAGTCAGATACATTAAAGTTGCAATCTGAAAAAAAGTGTAAAAGTTCAAGGATTATGAATACTTTTACATGCTTTCTTGTTTTGTTTTATGCTTCTATAAAAGTAGCTACAGCATAAGATGCAGCAGGAGAAGAATTGGTCTTCAGGGTCAATAATAATACTAACAATGATGATAAAGAAAAAAACAGCTGAACTGCAGCTTGTCCTGAAGAGTAATTATGCACCTGAATGGTGAATGCATTTTCCCGGCACTGCTGGGCTACCCTCTCAGATCCCGTCTTCAGCAGGTAATCCAGCAGAGTCAGCGCCTGGACTCAGACACGGATTTTGGAAAACATTTTCACAGACGTGCTTTAATTTTCAGTTCTCTTAAAAGAACACGTATATTAAACGTTAAGTATTGGAAGCATTTGTTGTCAGGGCGTAGAGAAACAGACCTTGTAGACGTGCCTCCAGTTCTTGCCGCTGTCGTTGAGCCGTTTCCACACCATCCCCATGACCTCAGCGAACGCCACGACGTTGAAGGTCAGGTCAGCGATTTCTGACATGAGAGATGACGACGGGCCCCATGGATCGTTGGAAGTGGCCTCGCGTACCTTCACAGTGACAAGAACGTGATCTCTGAGCATTCCGCTTCTCCTCAGGCATTGGCATCAGGAAGCAATCCAAATGTTTAAACACACCGAAGTAACGGACAGAATATATTTTGATTCACATGCAGTAAAGCTGAAAATCCATTCACCCTCCCTCCTACACATTTCTTCTGGTTCTAAATTTCTACTTATGATACTGAATGTTTCAGGTAACCAAACTAAATTAAATTATTAGACAAATGCAAAATAATAAAATTACACAAAAGAGTTCAGATGATGATTTCATTTGTTCAGAGAAAATACCCATCAATTCTGTGAACTGATGTGACAGAAGTGGAACATTTGGAACACTGAATGTTTCATTACGTCTGGAGTAAAACTCGCTCAGCATTTCTGAAAAATAAACATCCTAACTGAAATCAAACATGGTGGTGGTGGTGTAATGGTCTGGGGCTGCTTTGCTACTTGTAATAATAGACAGAACCGTGAATTCTTTATGAGAATGTCTGACTATCACTTTATGACCATAAGTGCAGGAATACTTGGGTTATGTGGCAGGAAACCAGCAAATCCACCAACAAATGGCTCAAAAAAACAAAAACAAAAAAAAGATGGCGGTTTCCGAGTGGCCTTGTCAAAGTCTGGACATGAATCTGATTGAGATGAAGTGGCGCAACTTTAAGGAGGTCGCTCATGTGGATGACTTAAAACAATAACTTAAAATAATTCTGCAAAAGCAAAGGTGACAAAAAAAAGTAAAAATGTTTTTTTTTAAAAAGAAAGCATAATGGGGCAGATACTTTTCAGGAGCACTGTAGGTGTTACTATAGGAATCAGAAGACAATAAATACCTTGATCTCTGCTTCTGAATAGTTGTGCACAATGTTCTTCACCTGTCGTCGCAGGGCGGAGGTCGTCATGGTGAAATGTGACGAAAGCGAAAACAAATACTCCACAAGTTATAAAAAGGAGGTTAGGGGACCAGCAGACTGAAGGAGAGGAGAGGCAGCTATGCCAGGGAGGGCTCCTCTTCTCTGTCACGACTCTCAGGGCGCTCCTGCAACAAACAGCCAGGGAGATAAATTAATGTACAGTACATAAAGTATAAATAGACTGTATAATCAACTTATAAACATTGCTTTTTTTTTTCCTGCACCGGTCAGTGGTTGTTTCCAGTACCGCCAGGAATAATAATATCCTTCCTCCGCTCTGCAGAAATAGTTGCGCTTTTGAGGAAGGCTAAACAGCTGACAGACTTTAAATGACGTTTATTTCTAAACATGGGAGCGTGAGCGAGCTTGTCCTCGGCATCATACACACAGCCTGCTGATGGAGAGCTGCAGCCCAGTCACACAGAAGTAGGTCACAGTTTCTGGCTCTCAGGTGTCTGATGAAGCTTCTTGAATTGAAAATCATTTTTATCCAGGCCAGAATCTACACACACACACACACGCTCGCAACCCACTTTTCTTTTCTAAACTCCTATATGAGAGGGAACACAGGGGAATTGATGACTCTGGGCCCCCATGATGTTGTCGCTCTCCCTCTGATTACAGCATCATTAACCCAGTAAACCCAGGCTGATTTAGTGTGACCTCAATCGTTTCAATCTAATCTGACTTGAAGGCAACCTGACTTTTTTATTTCTTCTGCTGTAAGATTTATGATCTTTTACCCGATAGCCTTTGAAAACGCTCGGATGGATCACAACCTAAGGTCACCTCTTGCGGTTTAATATGGTCCTTTTTTTTTTTTTACACTCAGAGCATCTTTCATCCCTTTCTCAAACACTTTACCCTGAAATAAAGACTCCGCCGTCCTCCGAGCTTTGTCCCTAATCTTTGATGTAGCTGAGCTGAGATTTGACTAAACAGCTGTTTCTTCTGCGTTGTCGCCAGACGTCTTTAAAGGTTCGGTTTCCCTGGGAGAAAAACAGCTAAATTTGTGAATGCATACAAAGAAACAACAACAAAAATACTCCATTTGGGTGTTTTAAGTTAAAAAGAGTCAACAGGCTGTTTCTGTCTGAAATGTTTCTTCAGTGAAGTGTAATGCTTCATGTTGCTTGTGGAGTCTTAGAGCTATGAGATGATTCATAAACAGCTGAGGATTTCAAATCATATTTTTCTCTGAAATAAGCAATTTATTGATAGAATAAATCAGTAAGTAGAACTTTCTTTTTTACTGAAATCTATAGCAATTTGGAATTAAAAGTGAATAAAAAATATCTGGTGATGTGATATAACATTACAACTTATTTGATAGCTTTCAAATCTCCAAATTCAGTTTATACATAAATAAAAACATTTTAGTACCTAAATCCAGTGCATTAAAAACATAAATGGTTTTTTTGCAAAAGGTTTCTAAATAAGCTGAAAACAAAACTTTTGCCTCAAAAAATGAGACAAACTCTCCAAATTTTTTAAAATTTTTTTAAATAAAAACCTGAAGAGGGTTGAAGAGGCAAAGTGGGTAAATATTTTTACCAAGCAGGAAAAAAAAGAATGAAAACATTTATTTCAAAATTTTTGCAGCAAAGCATCAAAGGATGTGTAGACTCATGCAACCAAAATTACTGCAACATATTTTTTTCTGATTTGTTTTTCAGATAAATTGCACAAAATAACTGTCATACTTTATATAGAAAACGGTTTGAAATCATTTTTCATGCCTTGATTTTTTTTTAAACAGCACAAAAACATGGAATCTGAACTATGGTGTGAACATTTTCAAGCAAGTGAAGGTTCTTCCACAAATCGTGGTTTGATTCCTTTTTTAAAAAATCTATCTAAATATAAACACAAAGTGCTACTGAACAGCACCTAACATGTCCCTAAGAACATAAGCAGCCTGCTTGTTTTAGATGCTCACAAGGTGTGTCACACGTGCCTCCATACATGACCTAATCTGTTATCAACAGTCATAGCTGTGCATATGTCTTAGTCATAAGCCAGGGAGGTTTTTGGTGCGTCATGCTGACATTCTTTGAGTGCAATATGCAGAATGGAAAACGAAAACAAGGTAAGGTTGTTCCCCTGCCATCTCATTTTTTGATTTGCGTAAGTTTTATCATCGAAATGCTCACTTTTTCTCTTTTTTTTTTTTGTCACATAAGACGTTTTATTTTACTTCTGTTCATTTGTTCTTCCTGTAAGGCACTTCAAGGTACCCGGTACGTCCATGGTGCTGTACAGTAAAACTCGTCCTGAGATGCCTTCTCAAAGTACCGCGATAAAAATAAGTGCTAATCAATGTGTAGGTCTATTACTAAAATAAATAAAGCAGGGAGAACCTCAGAGAAAGATTTTTGTTGATTCTTGAAGTAAACAAATGCTTTTTTTTCTAAAAAAAAAAAATAATAATAATAATTTATTACATTTAGGCCTTTGCTTTGTGCTATTTCCATCCTGACAAATCAATGAGATTCAGGAATTCAGCAATCTTTATCATTTGTTTATTATTGCTGACAGGTTCAATATTCAGATATTTCACTCTCTCAAGCAGTAGTGTACGTTTTGCCTCATGGGTCAAAACTGGAAAATTTAAACAACTGATTTTTACATTAATTAATTTTTAATTAGCTAAATTAAAAATCCAGACATATACAAACAAAAAACTAACATTTCTATGACATTGGTATGTCATTGGAGATCTAAAGCATAAAGAGGGCTTTGGACTGTTGCCCTTTAAACAGAAAAGACAATTTCCAATTTTTTAGGTTCTCAGTCGTTTTCTGTTCTGTTTGCCAAATGTTTACTATTCTAGTATTTTATCAAAATCGTTTTAAGGGCCACACTTTAGACACCCCAGCACTAAAGACTTGCACGTATAATTTCAATGCATAGCATTTTGGTATCTTTATATTTACATTATTATAAATTCTAAAAAATTCCTAAAATCTTAGCCAAATTGATTCAGGCCTTTCATTTACTTTACTAATAAGGCATGTATTAGTCCTCATACCCACCCCCCCAAAAAAATCTATTTGATTAGGTCTTAGTTTAATACTGTAGGCAAAAGCCAGAAAAAAGACAAAAACTATAAATAAACCTATAGTTTAATAAACTGAGTCCATATTGAGCACTTTGTGCAACTGTGCTATTATCCAGCGTATTTAAAACCACAAAATCAAATTGTCTGATAACCGTTTACTGCTGCTTTATAACCGCTCACACTGGAAGGATGCAGAGGACGCCTCGTTTGGCTGAAAAGCCAACATCAGCAGCAGCAACAGCGGGAGCAGGAGCCTAAAATGCAGATGGCTGTTACAAAACACTGAGGGGATGAGCATGAAGAAGACTGTATAGGTGCAAGAGACACAGAGAGAAGGACGAGCATGAAGAGGGAACTAATGCTCAGCAGCTGCAATCAGTATCAGCTTTCTGCACAATCATCTTCGACCGGCTCACACACTTATGCACACTCTCACTCGCTAGCTCGTGCTAAAACACTGGAATGTGTTTGGAAACACTATGATTCGGTCGTCTTCGTCTGAGCCTCGCATCACAACAAACATGTCAAATTGAGGAATTAGTATGACACACAGAGTGTAAACGGTGCTCTGATGAGGAATTCAACGTTGCCATACAAACAGTACGATGAGAAAAATTTCATCTGATGGTCAAAACCCCATAATGTGCAAAATACTCCCAAGGCCAAAGTGTTGATGTAAAGATTAAAGCACATAAAAGCAAAAAGTGGATTAGCATCCGAAGATAACCAGATGTTTGCCTCTGAGACATAGCAGACTCATTTGTAACATAATGCATTTGCTCAAACTGTGGAGACATTCTGGGAATTAACAGAATAAATCACACGGAGCAATATTAGGTTGAAAGCAAACATTTTATGACTCACACACATCTATCACTAGCGTGCAACAGTTCAAATAAAACTGAAGTATATTTAGTCTTTTTATTGGAATACAAGTTTTCAGTTACATCAACTTTTCCATATGCTTTTCTATAACACACCAGACTTTAGGGTGTGCAGTATGGCTTTGTGCAGTAGTCATGATTTGTTATCTACCTGTTTTAGTAATTCACTTTTGATGTAGCAGTGTGATAAAGGCCTACCGTTTTGGCTACTGAGCTCTACTCTGTCAGCTCAAGGCTGGGTTTTCTTCAACAAAATGTTGATTATTTATAGGACATTGTAAGTATTGATACCTGACTATGAAAATAGATTAAATTTGCAGTCTCTATGTTTTTTCTTGTGACAGGTTTTAGATCCATGTCTCCAGTTTAATAAAATAGATATAAAGATACTTAAGAGGCACGAAGCAGTGAAATTACTCTTTTAAAGCTTTGAATGAATTCACACTGACTTGATGGCAAAAATCTTTGGAGATCAATACAATACAAATTAAAAAGGTAGATTCAATTTACTAATATATAGAAAATATAATTTTTTACTCTTATTAATATTTTTTCTGGTGGTATACTACATTCTAGACAGGGACAAGGTAAACTAAAATATAGCAAGATTTTGTGTTTTAAAATGTTCTATCTGGCTGGTCTCAGAATAAAACAGTAGCAAAAAATAAATTAAATAAAAATCCCAGTTTCAATAATATTCTTTTTAACGTATAACATAAAGGCCAACCTTTATTTCAATTACACAGATCAATAAGTCATTGGACCATTAGGAATAATAAATATTCATTACACTGAAGCAATCCAAGTAAATCATGTGAAGGTAAATTATCTTTTTGGCTCAAATTAAATGCTTTAACACAACATACAAAAAAAGTTACAAAAAAATTAAAACAGTTTCCTGGCATTTGGCAAATAGACATAAGTTTGGTGATCTTAACTGATCTAAAACAAGAAAACGTAGATCTGATTTGACTTCAGATGGTGAGAAAAATATATATTTTTACTAAGTGTATGAAAATATCTGGTTTCAACAGTGACCCACGCCAGAAACGGAGTCTGAATGCTGTAATAAAGTGACAAAGTGGGGCTTTAATTAATCTATCGGCTTAACAAGAAATAACGTTCAAATTTTAAAGTCCCGTGCGTCATTTTCTCGGAATTAACGTCACCCCGTTGTCCAAAAGTGCGCATGCGTGCTGGGGTCGCAGGCGGCACGCTTCATTATTTTACATAGTAGCTTCCCTACATAAGAAAAAGCGATAAGCCGGTGGAGGTTGGCGTGCAGTGACGAAGCAACGGTTACCGGCAAAGGACTGAAATGATGGTGGATTTAGCGGGTGGCGATGAAGGGGGAGACGAGGGTCTCAGTGGGGCCATCAGAGGTCTGCATAAACTCCCCCCCTCTTTGCCCCCAACGCGTCTTAACACACGCCCCCTCATGCGGTGGATGCGAGGATTTGCCATGTGAAGCATCGATCGCCTTCTTGCATTACACACACGCACGCTAAAAAGGTAAAGCGACGGCATAGGTGGGGGCGATGCAATGAAAGACGAAGACGCAAATTAAAGGGCAGCGGTGTGTGTTGTGCTTCTTACCATGTCCGCAGCTCATCTCTCGCCCTGACCGCCGAGCAGAAACTCCTGCCGCAGACGCGGATCCGCTCTCTCCCCTCTGCCGGCCGGGATCAGCCTAGCGGCGTCGGGACGAGTCTCTTCCCCGCATCTTCGTCCTGCTTTTTTAAGAGTCTCCAGATCACTGCGGGTCTTTTGTTGTTAGCAAAAAAATTAAAAATAAGTAAAAATAAAAAACAAAGCCGTAAAGTAAAAAGGTTTTTAGCGGCGATCCCGGCCTATCTTGGAGGATCCGAGGCTTTTCGAGCAGGGAGTCGGTGACTGTGAAATCCGCATTGGTTGAACTACAACACAACGCTCACTCACTCGCTCGCCCTCCCTCACTCTCTCTCTCAGGCCAACCACGCTGAGCTGAGCTGAGCTGCAAACACGCAGCAGGGGAGACGCGGGTGACAGAGAGGAGAGACGGGGGCGCGTCTTTTGCTTCGTCAGCGATTAGAACGACAGTATCCACTGATGGGAGCCTGAAGGCGTGAGCAAACACTCAAATACTCGGTGTTCAGTAAAACAAACTTTATTGATTCGTCAACAAAGGCAAGGTCTGATTGTTTGGCCCTTCTTCGTTTCACCCAGCCTGCCTGTCAGGCGCAGCAGTGTGGGGTCTGTCCATCATCCACCTGAATGTCGTCCATCAGGTCACACAGATTGCACACAAGTTCTCCCATCCAAACATAAACCTGCCAGAAAACCAACATGGAGACTTAATTTCAGCATCTTTTCAAACATTGTTCATTCACTTTTCCCTTTTGTTTGACTTTTGTTTAATTCATGGGGGGAAATTGAATAATTCATCACAAAAATCTTAAGATTAGTTTAAGACTAGCTCGGCTACTGGCAATTCTTCTCATTTCACTGCTCCCTCTGGGCTTTCTCCCATTGAAGTGGATTCCTCTGGTAGAATTTCAAGCAGGCCAATCAGCAAACAGAAGGAGGACTTGATTGATGACATTGATTTTCTGTATTGTAGTCTGCCTGTAGTCTTAGCAATGTCTGTTCAGTCTGCGTTGGCTGTACGCTTCCAAATGGGTGGTTGTTTACAGGACAGGCAATTTTTGGTAAGCTTCATAGCATCAACCTGGCTAATTGTGTCATGGCCAAACATTACTAACTGGGTAAATTTAAGACTTTAACAGAGTCCACACCTCCAGCAAGCAATCATTTCCCAATAGCTGAGGGTCCAGACCCCCTGTCTGAGGCACAACATAGGGGCTGGCTTTTGCCAGGCTAGTTTAAGACCAGAATTACTGTTTTTGATCATAAAGAAAGAGTTTAAAGGATGGTAATAAGAGTTAATTAGCATGTAGCTCAGATATTAACTTAGTTTTGAGAGAATGTACTAGAGAAATCCATTGAAAACAAATGCTCAAGTGGAATTCTTCCTCAATAATTTTTCCCGCTAAAGGCATAAATCCATCTACAACAGTTTACAGAGTGTTACTAGTGGCCTTGCTGCAGAGTGATCGAGGAACGACCTGCTGTATGGCATCTTTTTCCCGTAGATCTTACATGGTCTCAGTATAGTACAGGCTGTGCTTGTTATCAAGTCTAGTGTTTTCATCCCTATAGTTCAGTAGGAGTTTTTTTTTTTTGAATCACTCTGACATAAATAGTCCAGCAGATGGCTATTTAGAAAAAAGTTTGCATTTTCACCACAGGATTCTCAAATATGTGCAAAGTCTTTCTGGATAGATTTTGAAATGCGCTTCCAAAAACAAGAGACTATAACGTAACTCGTTCCAACTTTGCATTTTGTTCATATCTACACCCACATATTTGTTGTTGTGCTCCAATGCCTCCATCTCCTCTCCAAGAATGGAGCATTTGACTAATTTCTGTTTTTTTTTTAAATCATTCTCAGAATATCCTCCTTGCTCTTCTTAACACTGAATATATGTTTTTTTCTTTTTGTTCACATCATGTTACAGTGTTCCACATGTCCCCTGTACACACTGTAGCTTTTTGTTCGACATTCAGACACAAAGCTTCCTTCAAACCTCATAACCTCCTGCATGCTTTCAGACCACAGTTGGTTGAGATTAAAGTGTTGAGCGACTATCTGTCAGGGAAGCGTCCTTCATTATTTTGTTCAAAATAACTTTTTTTGCAGTTTCTGGTTTTTGAACATTATGAAAGGAAAGGCAATCGAAGAACTTGTGCTTTATGTCTTAGCGCCAATGTCAAAGAAGTTGCTAGATTTGTGGGCTTATTGCTTTTCCTGAAAATAAAAAGTTGGTAGAGGGTCTCAAAAGTTCCCAAATAAAGCAACAAGTCACTAAGTTGGCAACAGCACTTTCCTTCATCCCGACCACACTCCCGATTAAACCCCTCCGCTTATCTTAACACTTGGTCACGCGCCTCAGTATCTCTTGACTCCACCCACTTTGGTGGAGTTTTCAGAATTTCTCTGGGCGGGGTTAAGCTTTCACAGGAGGTTTAGTTACACTACAAAGAGAACTACAGCTGTACCAGGTTAGGGTCAGGAGGATGCATCTATGTGACCCCTTGGCCTCCTATCTCCTAGTGGGAGTCAAGAAAACTTTAATGAACAGTTCAAGCATCAGAACTTTAGAGACTGACCCAGGAATGTCTCAGAGTGAAGAAAAACAAAAAAATCTCAGTGATGCACTGTATGTGACAACACAAAACAACATAACTTGCCTTTTTATGCAAAGCTCTTTTGTAGTTCAAGAGGGTCTCTTCATCTGCGTTTTCGAACTGCAAACTAAAGTCAGACTCAGACTCCTTAGTGTGTTTCTCTTTGGTACGCTTGCCTGCGTAATCCGGTTTTTTACTCTTCGTTACACAGAACTGTGGAAAGATTATGCCGAGTTGTGGTTAAACACAGTTGCAATATACACAGCAAACAGAGATGTTAGCGCGTAGCTGTGCGAGTATCTGTCAAAGATGGCTTGGAGTGGCACAGGTGCAAATAATTCACACCTTGGCATGCTGTCTGAGAGCAGGTGCACATTTGTCACAAAATGTTCCGTTTCCATGGCGCCCTATGAGTAATAAACTGTACCTCACCCAATGACTCAACCTTTACACAGAGAAGAAAATTTGCTCAGCAGAATACGAACAGATAAAGCTGCGTCGTCGATCTTCTGGTAAATGTCAAAGATGGTGAATAATAGGTAGTGAGCAGTTAGAGCAGAAGTTACAGGACGATGGTCAGAAAAGAAGTTCGTGGTGATAAAGGGAATTTGGAAAAAAGAAGAA
>CAEGAF010172791.1:0-78813 GCA_903067075.1 Micropoecilia bifurca
ACACACACACACACACACACACACACACACACACACACACACACACAAACACACACACACACACACACACACACACAGGCCAACTGTTGGAGAACATCAGCAAAGAGTGGTGTGAAAACCACTGCTAAGTACAAAGGAGGATCAGTGATGCTGTGGGTCCTATAACCTTGTATGCTGAGTACAGAGACTTTTAAATACCAAGAATTTTTTTGCAAACACTAAAATTATGTTGGGCACCACCAGAATTTGAAAATAGGCTGTCAGGACTTTGAGCAAAAATCAAAATTTTTCCATCTCTTTGATCTCTCTTACAGAGCCAAGAGGTTTTCCAGACCGGGTACAACCCCACCACCGGCGGTGGGAATGACTTGGGTGTCCAGCAGCCTTGTCAAGTGACATCCAATGCATCAGATACCATAATGGTGCCAAATCCGGACAGCATCGCCCCGGGTCAGTAACATTGCTGATACAGTGGCCTGCAACATGTTTCAAGGACCCAGTGGAATCATGTGCTGTAGATACGCTGTGGCTAAAAGTGTCTGGCTGAGCTCCGTTCCGTCGCTCTGCTCTCTCTCAACCAGCGTTCCGCTGAGAACATTTACTTTATTTCCATAATTCAGTCTAAATAAACATTCAACAAGCTTCGTTTATGTTACTTTAATTCTTTATTACATATTCATTAAGTGTACAACGCAGCTTTTGCTGTGGGTGGAGACGCCGAGAGGACGTGGTGTCTGCAGAGTACTGGCTGTTCCCTGTTTTGATAAGGATTCAACCGTTTTCATTGTTTGTCCTGACGCAGGCTTTGATCACAAAGCAAAATAGTTTCTTCTTGCCTGGAATCTGCCGCCCTCAGGCAAAAATATGATTACACTTTTTTTTTTTATCATTCCACCGCTTTGTTTTCCACCCTCACATTCCCTTCTTCGTCCATCGGTTTTATAGTCCTTAACCTCGTTCCCTTCCCTATCAGCCTTGAACATCTTTTTAAAAATTTGTTGAGTTTTTCCCCACAGGACATGTTTCCTGTTTGCCTCTCCGGCCACAGATACCATCTGCTTTGCGCCCACATCCTCCCTTCATGTCCTAAAGTTTAGTCCTGCAGACAGAAAACCAACGCTGCGTTAAGGATCAGTGCATCCTGGGATGGGGTAGGGCCAGTTATTTCTGGACCAGACACCATCCCTACTGTATCCGAATGAAGTCACTCCAGCTGTTGCAGAAACCGGGCCAAAGTGCAAATGGTGTCGGATGGTTAAAAAGTCTTAAAATAGCACCTCCGGATCCCACGGAGGTGCATGTTTCGTTTTAATTTGAAGCTTTGGAGGATCTTAATAAGAGTGTTGTCATAAATATTAAAACTCTTCTTCAGAAATCCGTGTTTCTCTCTCTCTCTCTCTCTCTCTCTCTCTCTCTCTCTTGCTCTCTCTCTTCAATTAGCTTGTTGTGCAAGAGAAAATATCAGCCAAATGTTTGACCTCAGCTACAGTATTCATCAAAAAAAATAAAAAATAAAAATAACACATTGCTTTGTTACAGATTCTCCCCTAAAATGTGTAAACTTCCCCTTCAGTTCTGTTTGCTCCCTCCTGCTTCCTGCAGGGTAAAACATAAACTCAGGAAAGGAGGGGGAATTGTTCATTGTATGAGGTTAGGAGGTGAACAGACAACCCGCCCCCAGCACATTACATAACGGCTGAGCCCCCCTTCAGTGAAGCGCTGAGCTTGAAGGATAGTGCTTTGGAAAGGCCTCTCCCCGTCAACATCCATGTTCAAAGCGAGGAGACATGTGCACTTAACCCAGCCTCTTTGTTTGTTTTGCTGTGAACTTTATCAAAAACAGCAATGTCACACGCCCACGTGAACATTTTACACATTCCACCGTCTGCAAGGAATCTTTAGTTGATATGTTGCTCAAATAAGACCTCTTAGACATTTTTCTTTTTTTATGTTTTTTTTAAATAATATTGCCACAGCTTGAGCGTTCTTCATATTTTTCCCCCATTTCAACCACAAGCAATTTATTTTAGTGATATTTTATGCAATCATCCAACACAACATATTGTATAATTTTTTTCCACTAACAAAACTGAAGTGTGGTGTCCATTGTTTGTTTTTTAAGGTGATGGATTGAAGTGTCCCCTGTCTAAAGTTCAAAGCTTGAGATATGATTTTAGAGCCTGATCATGCCTCAGCACTCTCCATAGTAAATAGAGATGTTTTATTATAGTCAGAACAAAGGAATAATGAAGAAACTAAATACAGAAGATACAATAAAATCTTTAAAGCCATACTGATGAACAGAATATGGCATAACAAGACCTGTTGAGCAGTAATATATAACATGACATTACCTATAGAACATTCGGCTGGCTATTGCCTTTCTGCACTATTCCACTCAATTCAACGGCCGCTTGCAACAGAGTTTGTGCTTTCTCCCATTTACTTGGATTCCTCCAGTGGAATTTCTACCAGGCCAATCAGCAGAACAGAAAGAGAACTTGGGAATGAGAAATTGTTTTTCTGCCTTGTTTTAGTATTGTAGTCCGCCTGTAGTTTTAGCAGTGACAGTGTGGTGGAAGTGAACGTGCCTCACTCAGTTCAACACTATTCTCTTCACAGCGGGGGATGATTGTGTACTGCAGATGAAATTTTCGCTAAACTTCATAGTGTTAAGCTGGCGCATTACATACGTCAAGTACAAACGTTAGCAATTGCATAACATTTAAAACTTCGAAAGAGTCCACACATCCAAGAAGTAGTTGTTTCTCAATAGCCGACAGCCCAGTCGAAAGAAAATGCAGGATGTGGGAGTTGTTTTTACCAGGTTAACGGAACGTAAATAAACCACAAAGAAATGAATCAAAATACACAAAAGAAAACCAAATCCCAAACATTCTAGGATTGTGACATGAGGTCTGTGGTTGTAACAAAAGTTCAAGGAGTACAGCTACTTTTTCCAGACACTGTACAATTATTTCTGTCCTCCTTTGTTTGCTTTTTCGAAAGCATGTGAGAAGAAAATGAGTGATAAAAAAATGTACAGAAAATGAAGAAAATTCATATCTCTGTTATATGACCTGCTCAGGATATGGAGGTCCTTTGAAGGACATCCCTCCAGAGAAGTTCAACAGTACAGCTGTGCCAAAGTCATACCACTCGCCCTGGGAGCAGGCCATCATCAGTGACCCTGCTTTGGCTGACACGCTCGTCTCCTGCTTGCCGGAACTGGAGCCCCAGACAAACCTGCCAGGATACAAAAGCTTCAACAGGTAGTACTCATCAGGAGGTACTCCAGCTGAAATAAGGATGATTTACATCATCTAATCCATGCATATGTCTACTAGTGCTTGACATAATCCACTATGTGTAGTATTTTTAGCTCACTAGGTGTCAGATTTCACATACTGTTCTATCCATTAGGTAATTTCTTTAGACTAAATCTTTGCAATATGTTTCCAAAATCTATTATTTGTAGGTAATTAAGTGTGAATTGCTGCATATTAACTGTCTACTTCACTAGTAGGTGTGATGAGTTTGTCCCTTTAATTCTATAACTTATTTATTGTAAATTTCTACTTACTATATCAAGAACTTATTTATTTATTTTCCGGGATGTTGGACACATTCAGAGGGATGCAATCTGCAACTTCACCACTAGGAGTCAGCAGAGTCCCACATGGTGTATTTAATTACATAGCTTATTTATCAATAACAAATTAAATGAATATGCTTTGACGGACGCATTTTAAAACGCCGCCACCAGTATATTCTATGCAGCCCCTTTAATTGTCTTTTGAAAAATCTTTACACTGCATAGCGATAATAAATAATTTTTTGAAAACTAAATATAGGATGAAACTTCATCTGTTTGCATTCTGCAGCTTCCCCACTAGGTGTCAACATATTTTGCCCTTATGTAATTTGTTTTCACAGAAAAAGAAGCTTCCCAATAAAACCAAAAACATCTAATAACACATCCAATTACGTGATATACATACAATTTATTGATTTAATGTTTTCATTCATGTTTTCGTTTACTTCATAATAGCAGACGTAGTTCTTTTAATTCACTCCTTGTGGTCATCTTGCATTGTGCCATCATTATCCAAAACATTTCTATTCCAAAGTCTAGCATTTTATAAGTTAATACTGTTTATCTTTTGCATCTTGTAACAATTTGCCTGTTTTGATTTAATCATATAGAGCACTGCCTACACCTAACATGCTGTGTACCTCTCTGTAACCAATGCAGACTTGCAGAACACCCCCCTGGTCACATCCTGGCTTTAATTAGTAACACTACTTCAAATGTCACAGCAGTGACTCTCATTAGCACATGGCAGCAAACATTAACACCGTCCCTCTGTCACCTCCAGGGTGGCAACCCCTTTCGGAGGTTTCAGCAAGGCGCCGAGGCCCGACCCCATCGCAGCGCTGCAGGTGGAGACGTTCCCAGAGGTCCCCGCTCTCCAGGGGGATTGTGCTCCAAACCGGCCATCCTTCAATAGAGCGGCTCTAGGTTGGGTGTCAACCGGTGGCTCAGTCACACTCCCGAATGTCTCCCTCGAGCCCACACTCATCCCTGAGTCAGAAGACCTTTGAACCCAAGCAGAAGCATCGCAGGGGAGGCTTTGGAAGTAGCAGCTTCACCCAAGGTTATTATGGGCTTGGTGACATTTGTTTCAGAGGAGGAGCTTGAGAGAAAACCTTCTGTTGGTAACTATCACACCGATGGTGGGAAAGGTAAAGTGTAACCATGTAACTTAAGAAGAAGCTGTATTGGAATAAAGTGAGATTGTATATTAATGTTCACATCAATGCTTTTCTCAAAATAAAGCGAGGCAAAAATACAACAGGAGCAATCTTTAGATTTGTTGTCTTTTTAATGATATCGATGGTAAGACTTATCTTTATGTTTCGAACTGCAGCTCCGTAGCCAGTTTCACAGCAAGCTCCCAGTGTGCCAGAGTGAGCGACGCTGACCTCTCACTTGAGTTTCTGCGCGCTACTGTCTCGCATTGTGTTGTGTGGGAGGCAGAAGATGCATGTGAGCCAGCATTGCATGCCTCAAGGTCTCGCATCTTGACAAATCAAATCTGCTCCAGTGACACAAGCGGCCTGACGGATGTGTCTTTCACCTTGCGGCAGCACCCAGTTGTTGGGGCTGGGATTCATGGCTGAACCGCTCGATGAGCTGTGCCCAGACGCTTATCCCCTCTCTGTCTCCCGCCTCTGTTTCATGCATAACAGGGTGGCTGTAAGGTGCTTCCAGGTTGGACGAGACTGTTGTTGACGTCTGTTAGCAATTTAAGAAACTGTCCTACTTAAATATAACCGTGATTTACTTTCTCATTAGACTTAAAAAATGTCATAGTTCATGTTCACTGCCGTTACTTTGAAGCTTGCATCCTCATTAAAGAAAAAATTGCTTTATTATCTTGTTTTTGCAGGTTTTTACCACTTATTTGTTCCCTTTCATGTAGTAAATGTGGGGAAAATTCCAGATATTAGTTTGAATTCTGTAACTATTATGCAACAATTGGGTAAACATTATGACCACAAACTAAATAGCAGTGCCAAACCACTCTGATATCTCAGACCAAGACCCCTGTGGAGTCTGTCACCAAGAAATTGGCAGCGAAAACTTTAATTCATGTTGGACGTTGGGTTGATTGGAGCACCATTTCTCAAACATGAATCTTTTGATCTGGAGGCCTTGGTTTGTTGAGCAACTGAAGCCAAATTTTGCTGTAGTTTCAAATAAATTCAGAATTTACTAAAAATTGTATTCATTTGAACACACTATAATAAAATAAATACAAAAATATTTATTTAATCAAACTATACATAAAATGTATTATTTTATATTGAAAATTCTCAGAATTTCTTTTCTAATACATTCAGAATTTTATGCTTGATCAGTAAAGTTTTGCATAAAACCCATATTTTGAGTGCAGTAGCTAACAATCTGTAAATCTTTTGAGGTTTTCTTTTTCTCTGCTCTCATCCATGGATGTCTCAATTGCAACCATGTCAAGGTTATTCTGACTTATTTCTCCTTTTACCGCATTAACCTTTGCTTTCTGGTCGGTTGAGCTGCTCTAATTGTAGATGAGGCCCCTTGGTCTTTGTGACCCCATGTGGTGCGCAGCTGAATAAATGAAATCAAAGTGGGATCAGAAGACACAGGCTGATGCATAAGATAAAGGACAATGAGTTGAACAGGAACATAGTGGTGACGGATTGGATGTTCAATTGTATTTGATTGCAGCACAGTGTTTATTATCGGTTTGAGTGTTGGTAGTTTGGTGACGTTTGGATCATATGATGGAAAATCTGCAAACAAAGGTGTGTACCAACAGGACAATAATCACAAACACAGCGTGTTTGGAGGGCCTGGTTTAGGCTTCTTGAAAGGCCACTCTAAACCCCTGGTCAGACATAATAACATTGGTGTAAACAAATGATTAAAATGATCAGCAGTCATTTGTCTTGCAGATATTGTTTTGTGTTTGTAAATCCTGTTTGGGGGTCTTTTGATTTCTATTCCAACTTACTATTACATTTTATTAAATATGTTAGCATCTTTTTTTAGTTTTTTCCAAGTGACAGCTTTTTAAAGAAAAATGATTGTACAGACAAGTGAACGGCCTAACATTTCTTACTAGCTTCTTTGCAAACACTGGAAACTCTTACAAAATATAGCCTAATGAGAGATAACTACATAACACATGACTCATCTTTCGATCTCTTTGGATTACGTAAAAAATGAAATAGTCAAAACAATGTCTAAATCTTTGTTAGGGAGAGGTTTCTGTGAAGGGAGGAAGTTTCTGTTATCTTTAGAAAAACTTCATTAGAAGCACAAGAAAACAGTGAATGTGCAAATTTAAATTCCATTGAAATGACTGTGGAACCTGTTTTTTCCTCTTTTTTTTTGAAGCAGATATTTTGAACTGAATCTTTGGAAGAATTCTGCAGCTTTGTGTGAATAGTTTCTCATCGGTGAGTGATGTCCCCTGTGTTTCCAAAACTGAGTTTGGAAACACGTCTCATGTTTCTTAGAGGCTTGTGACTAAGTCCAGTGTCAGCATTCCTCGCCTCTGTCAGAGGGCCTTTGGAATGTGCAGCTCCTGGTGCCACGCCTTCCTCCTATTCCTCCTGAATTCCTCTGGCCAGCACACTCCACAAAGCCGCTTGGCGGCACAGTGCAGCCGGTGCCACCGGCTCTGCCAAGGACCGCAGTAGACTTCCAGCATTGTTTATCAAAGAGGAGACGTGAACTCTCTTTGAACTTTTGCATATCGGGGGTATAAAAATGCAGCAGCGGGAATGTTATTAGCAGAGAGTGTAGCAGAGGCTGAGAGCTGAGGGAACCCAGATGATTTGATAATTAATCTGCAGCCAGTTTCCCTTCCAGCTTGTTTCCCTCGGCATGGAGCGGCACAAATGTGGAATTGGAGTTGGATTTGTCTGCATAGAGTTTGTTTAGGGTTTAATCATTTGCATGATTTGGGGGAATACAAGAGCCCTTCTTGAGATTTTTCCCTACTTTTCCACACTCAAATCCACCCATTCTCCACCCACGTTAAATTCTAGATAGAAAAGTTCACTATGAATTCACTGTAGTTATTACTATCAAGGTTGGGCTTTGAATATCGAACCTCGAAAACCACAAGATTTAGGAAGGGAAATTAAGGAGAAAAGACAGGAAGTGAAAGTCAAAGAAAGAAGGAAGGAAGGACATGAGAAAGGAAGAAAAAATGCAGAGCTTGGAAGGAAGAAATTATGGAAGGGATTACAGACAAGTTGTTTGAATCTAGAATACAGTTTTCATATACAGATATCATCCGATTTTTACTCGTGCAGACCACCTGCACAGGATTGTGCTCAAATTGTTCTCTGAAGCAAAGCACAGCAGTGTGAAGAAACGTTTGTGTGAGACTCTGAACTAAGGGAATATAATCGCACACACCTGACAGGCATCCAAGTGTAAAATGACCACTTGCTATGCAACACGAAACCTGACAAAATGAGAACAGTCTGTTTTCCTGCGTTCAACAGGTGCAAAAGTTGAAGAGGTGTTGAATTTCTCCTCTGTTTCACAAATCCCCCTCCTGGTTTTCCTGTGTGACCGCGGTCCATCCGAGTCCACCAGACTTCTGTATCTTCATCGGCGCATAACAATGAGCCTCGCTGCCATTGCAGTCAGTGTCATGTTTTAAAGCTCGAACTCCCTCGGGTTTCCATTTGCACACTCAGCACCGAGCGCTGAGTCTGCTGTATGCTGCTGACACAAACAACCGCTAAAAGGCCCGAGCCACTTGACTCGGCCAGCCGATATCCCAGAAGGGGTCCTTTAAGTACGCATGGGCCGACAAGAAAACAAATGTGCTGTGAAACATCCACAAGGGCAGGAAGTTATTGCTCTCTCGACTAGGCGAAAAGCAGAAAACTTTTTGTGGAACTCACCGCTGTGTTCATAAACAGACGTTACACTTGGCAGTTTCAAGATGCAAGTTCACAACTTTTTCGGCGTACGCTGCCTCGTAAAAGAAAGCGCTAAGCTTCTTCCATTGTTACATGTTGTATCTGCAAAGTGCAGTGTGTCAAATCTGACCTGACGCACCTCTTTATGAGGCCCTCTTGCCTCATAAATAGCACCTTCAAGCTAAGTTGTGTTAATTTGAGTTATGTCATAAGTCTAATCAAATCAGTTTTTATTTTCTATTGCGTCAAATTACCTTCAGTGTGAACGTTGTTCTCCATTATTTAATTATAAGAGGTTCTCATCTAGATTTTTACAGTTTTTTAATAGGTCGTTTCATCACCAGATTCTGCCACAACTGGCCCTTTTAGGACATTCGTGATCTTAATGTGATCATAAATGAAATTGATTTTGACATCTCTGGTTTAGGTCAAAGCGTATTTATGTTTTGGAATGACCAAGTCAAAGCTTAGACATAAATCCAATCAAGAGCCTGTGGCAAGACTTGAAAAATGATGTTCGCAGAGGCTCCCCATTCATTTTGACTGAGCTTGGACTGTTTTGCAGGGTTGCAGGAAGAGAAAAATCAGCCTCTAGATGAGAGGAAAAAGTCCAACTGTAAATGCTGTAAAAGGCGGTTGTGCAAAGTATTCACTCAAGGCGAGTAAACACAAATACGTGCCACATCTTTCTTTCATTTTTAATTATTTAAAATAAAAAAAAAATTGCCTCATTTTCCTCCTTCACAATTATGAATTATGTTTTGTGTGGTACTGTAACTAACAAAAGCTAATTTAGTTTTACTCTCTCAACTGACGCCACGATAGATTTGCTATGCAAACAGATGGCTAATATGCTGTGATACAGTATGGTGGTGAGGTTGGGTATGGGGGTGTAAGGGCAAGAGGTTAAATGACTTGAAGAGAGAATTTGGGAATATGTTTCTGTCTGTCAGCTTTTAGTTTGGAGGATTTTTGCCACACCTGCTAACATCTACAAACAGTCTTTGTGGCTGTGCTTGAATTATAATTTTTAAACTAGGTTCTAGGTGAATATCTTTAAAGAAGTTATATTTCAGCCAAGTGCATAAATTATCATAATACAAACACTATCCACTCTTGAACCGAACTTGTATGAAGGACCCTCATGCACACATTGGGAAGTGCGCATCCTCTACAGTGAAATTAACTTTCAAAACAGTGTTCCTGTTTACTCACCAAGCCCTTGAGACCAATTATAGCTGTGCTTTCTCACAGTAATCCAGCTTCTGTATTTTGCCTCAGGGGCCTCATCTATATTCTTAAATGGTCAATATGTGTTAACCCTCTTGGTTTGGCTAGTGGTCAGTCGAGAATTACTACCTGACAACCGCGATGAGGACAGATAGCTAAAAACACGCAGAAATACAAACGTGGCAGATAATGTTTTAATCTAAAACAAACAATGGGTTCCATTAAAATTAGTTTATTTCAACTACCACATTCTGGTTAGGTTATTGTGTGGCGGAAATAAGAAGCATTTCAGTTTCCCTATACTCCGCACCGAAGCATGCCTTTCCTGTGTGCTGTAGCTACCGTGGATACAGCAGACACAGCAGTGAAATATATCACAGTCACCCCCTTGGCTGCACTCCAGCATTAATGAAACATGGTCAGTTGCAGGAACGAAAGGGAAGGAATGTGCTCATGTCATCCACTTTTCTGCAACTAAAACAGTGTGGAACAAAAACAACAACAACTCGGGGGTAAAAAGAAAATGCAAATGAGCACAGAAATGAGGTACAGGCAAAGAAAGGTCTTCACTTTCTCTGTTGTTCGGTATGTTACTAATGCTGTGATGCCATTGTGCCTGTATTGTTATACTGCAAAGTCATCATGATGACAAAAATGCCATTCAAGTGACAGTGGAAAGGCTCTTTCATATGAAAGCCATTGCTGGGAGGAAACATTTTTTTCTCAGTTTTTTCTCAGTTTGAGAACAGAACCACAAAACCACCCTTTGATAACTACTGAGAAATTTTAGTTTTTTTTCTTATATTCCTTCCTCTTGGAGTCATACCTTAATATTTTCATTGTACTTAAGGTTCATTTGAAGCCATTAAGATGGTGCTTATCGTGATTTTATAATTACAATCACCAGTGGTTTTAAAGGCCAAGTGCAGATTAAGAACGACTCACCAGGTGTGAGAAATTTAGTCTTTACAACATGGTATTGATATTAATACGAAGAAATCCCTCTGTGCCCAGTCAGAGAAGAAGTTAGGACATACAGTTGTCATTGTAAACAATAGTTGAAGCTAAAATGCTCAAAGAACATTTCCACAGCAGCCTGGTTAAAAACAAGGCCCTTGTCCTAAGCTATTTGCTTCATACAGAGGGTCTGGACTCTTGACTATTGAGAAACGATGACTTCCTGGAGGTCGGACTGTGTTACATCTTTTACCTACTCACTAGCGTTTGCCCATTGCGTGTATAATGTGCCGGTTTGACGCCAAGAAACTTACCGGAAATTGCCTGTATTATTTCCTGTAATATTTAGAAGCCTGACCAACACAGACTGAGAGTCTTTTCACTTCCTCTGCTGTCATAGCTAAATCTAGAGGCAGGCTACAATTCTAAAACAGCAGAAAATCAACGTCAATCGTCCACAATTTCTTCTGTTCGCTGAGTGGCCTGTCAAAAACTGTCATACTGGACTGGAGCCTCTTTTATGACAAACAAACTACAGACAGACTATAAAACAGCATTTGTGTTTTTTCCCCACATTCTCCTGTTTTCTACCTATAAATTGTTGTTTAGTGGAAAAGTAAGGTTGCCCCTAGGATGTCAGAGTGCACTACGGAGAGACATCGCTGCGCTTTTCTTATAGCAGCTGGTGCTTACGAAGCAAAAGGCCTGATTTTACCATTGATGCTACATGTAGGACTCAAAGCAAAACAGCAAAAAAAACCTCAAAAAAATCACAATGCTTTTTTGAAAGCACTGTATTTTCATAATCTGGCATGCTAGCAAAAACAGGCTAACAGAAAAATCTAGTTAGCTTGAGTAGCCTCAAGATATCAAGAAAATAAAAGTAAAGTTTGTCAATAAAGTAAATTATTGACAAACTTTTAAGTCATTTTTTTTATTCCAAACAGCTAAGTGTACTCAATATTTTTAGATGATAATCCTATTTTAGATATCAAGAGCTGATTTAGAGGTGAAACCTCCTTCATTGTATCATTGGAGCATGTTTAATCTCTTATGTAATAGCAATGTAATACCTTTGTGCTTTTCCTCATTAAAAGTACTTTGGTAGGAACACAATGAATGGTATTCACAGAAGACATTAGAAGCTTTGCTTTGTTTAGTCTTCCTAATCTTGTTTCCCCCCCTAACTATTACATAAAAGGTCTAACCTTGGTTGATTCAGATTAATCCAACTCCTTCCAGTGTTTACTTAGAAAGATATCCCATATTTATTTGTTTATGTACTTGGTCAAAATAAATTACCCTAACATGACTTTTTCACCAGTGCAAGCTGCTCCTCTTGATCTATTTGCATTTCCCATGAAACTAAAACGCATCCAAAATTCTTGTGCATACTCAAACATGCACACAAACTAGGACATTTATTATTACTGAAGCTGAAGTGGGAGCAGATTAAGTTCACACTTGAGTTAGATACTTAAATTATGGTGTTTCTAGTACCAGAGCAGAAAACTATTCTGTATATATTAGCAATTCTTCATGTTCTAACAGCAATAGCTAATCTTTTCTTTCATTGGTCAAGTTAAGTCCATTTCAGTTTTTTATTGTGAGCACAGATATCTAAAAGCTGGACTTTTCCACATTTGTAGAACACAAAAAGTACTGTACGTATTGACTGAAAAGGCAGATATCAGTGCTAAAAAATACCACTGCTCTAAAGCTTCAACACATTTGGGATGAAGTGGAATTTAGTGACCCAGAGAGAGAGACAATCAAAATCATTAATGATTCAATACACTGGCCACTGCAGAGATAGCACCCTGGGCAAAAAGAGGACAAAGGTTTGTCATTTGAGCTGTGTTTACCTACTGCGTTCAGCAAGTATTTTCCTGGTCGTTGGGGAAAACACAAGGTCAAAAGTCAACGCTTTGTCACTGACGTCCTGTGAAACATCCATTTTGTCAGGTTGCAGACCTGGCAAAGTTGTTAATAAATAAATCTTAATTTAAAAAGCCACTCAAAGTGGTATCAAGAGGAATTTCTCTCTTAATACAAACTTCCAACGTTTTATGGTTTCTCCTAAGTTAAGATGACGAGAAAAAACGTAAAAGGTTATTTTCTTGGTGAACCTTCCCAGGATTGGTTAACCTTGACTCCAAGCGCAATTTTGGTAGATCACAAAGCAGAACAAGGTCTAATATAGTTTCTTTGGTTACACCTGGTTTAAAACCAATCCTGAAAATTCTTCATAAAAAGAAGATTATAATTACAGTCAAGGGCTGGTAGTTTGATGGTCTGTGAGTTGATCCAAACATGAATTCTGCTCTTTGCATGAAAATTCTGAATGAGAACATGTGGCCTTCAGTGTGTGATTTAAGCTCATGTACACTTGGGTTACGCAGCCAGAAATGATCAAAAGCACAGCAGTTCCATCTCCGAATGGCTCAAAAACAAACAAATTAAACCTTTTGCTTTGACTTAGTCAAAGTTTGAACTTAAGGAGAAAGCAGCTGTTTTCTTGGGATCAGGCTGGTTTGGATATTTTTTTCCTTGAATTTGAAAACTGGAATTTGCATTTACAAAGACAAATGCTTCTGCAACACTGAACAACTGAAGCAACCCAATAAATACTTGATTCTCTTGGCAATTAGTCAAAGCATGATGACAGATATCTACACAGCTGTACAGCTGGTGACATAGGTTAAAATGCCACCATTCCAGAGCAAATGAGCCAGAGCTGCGATGATTTATCAGCACAATGATGCAGTCGTTTGTAGCCTTATGGCTCGAATCAGAGCCGCAGAGCTGACAGTGCACAAATTCAGCAACTTAATCTCAATCTGTCTACCAAGGTCAGATAAAAAAGGTTTGTGTAGCTTAATAAAATATCTGAGAGCTGTCTCATCTGTATTTCATACAGAGTAAGAAAGGGAGGGGAACATGGAATGTAAATCTGTGCTCTGAGCAATATTGTTGGTAATCCCATCCAAAAAAGACAAATGTAGACTAAATGAAATGTAACACCAGCAGTCCAGGAAGCTTTAATTGTTTTTTTTTCCTCTCTCTCCGTGTTTTCCCAAACTGAAGGCAATGAAATATCTAATTAGATGATAAAGTACATACAGGCTTATGCCTGTATATAAAAGCCTTACATCACTCAAGCATTGCAATACAATTCTTTTGAACCGCCTTTTTATTTTAAAAGGAAGCAGAAGCATTATGTCCTTAGAGGAAACAAGTGCAGAGGGAAACGTCTCCTCAAAGGGCTCTTTCAAGTACTTCCTGGGGAAAGTCTGGATCATGCTGATACATTGTGACCCCTTGGTGCACACTCCATCACGGCAGCCCGTTTCCTCAATCCCAATGAATGAAAGATTATAGGAAAGCAGAGACTTTTTTTCTTTTTAGCATGCAGATTATTAAAACAATTGGCGTACATTATTATTTGATTATATTTCCAATCAATCTTCAGTTTTATGATCATAATAGCACGAATTCCTGCTGCATTTTAGGCTTGTGACATATTGTTTCTGTAGTTTGGATGGCCAAGCAAACAATTGTGACTTTGATTAGGTTTAAGTCTAAACCTTAGTGCTAAGCAACAGTTTGCATTTTAGGCTCGTGACATATTGTTTCTGGTGAAAGGCTTGAAATAATCAAATGCTGCAAAAAAGATTCGTGAATATGTTCTTCATCTACCACCAGCAGGACACACATTAGAATATGAGCTGTTAGTGGACATAAAAGTTAGACGCCGCTCACATTTGATTCCCTCCCAGACTGTATTCTGCAGTGACTGGCGCTTGGTTCACTTTGGAGGACCACATGACCTTCCCCAAATCCAAACAGATATTCCTCCAGTGAGCTCCAAGTCTGCCAGGGGCATCTTTTCCCAGTGGGACGATAACAAAACCCTCCATAAGGAGGCGCCCAGGAGGCGTCTTGATCAAGAACTTTGATTTTTTTCATCTCACTCCTTTGTGAGGAACAGCAACTCTAATCTGAGCTGCCATCAGATAACCAGGGAGGCTCATTCCAGCTACTTGTATCGAGTCACGAGATCCGTACACAAGTACATGAATAGTTTTGTGCTTTGGCTCAGTACTTTAGAATTTGCTTTTAGGGGGAATATAATTAGGAAAACCTCAAAGGGGAGAGGCAGAGGAGTTGACTGAACAGGATGCCTACTCCTTTCAAAACCGGAAAACAGCTGTCCACTCACTGTCTTCCTCTTATCCAAAACTGAGATTTAAGGTGGACCATGAGATGGCGTACCGAACAACACCAACCTGTGTTGTACTGCTCAGTGGAGATGAAGCACAAGTTTGCGGTGGCCTCCTAGAGCCTCATGAACTGACTCCTCTGATTTATAGAAGCAGCAGCTCCATTTCAACCAGTTGTGGGTTTTGTCAGAGCTGCTCACAACAGATGAGCTCTGAGATTGATATCCAAACAGAGGAAGCGCAATTCAGCCGCTTGTATCCAGGATTTTGACCTTTCGATCATGTGTCATGTCTCAGGAACACACATGAAGACAGACAGAGAGGATTGAGGGCAGTTTACGCATATCTAATGTGGAGACTTTAATGTTTTTCATTTAAAAGTTTTTTTTTCTCCCATTCGTCTGCCTGACCACGGCAGCTTACTCTCCAGTGTGTGTTCTATTAGTCATGCAGACTTTTTGCTGTTGAGATTATTATGCAGTATTCGGCTAACACTCATAATCAGGATAACCCGCACGAACACCAGGAATTTAAATTCATTACCTCCGATGTTTCAATAACCACACATGATGAATGGCCTCTCTTTGCTCTGGCAGCATTCCAAACTACTTAATATAATTAATATGTGTTTTAAATAATATATAAAAAAGGATGTGACCAGCTTAAGTCGTGGTACATGACACAGATTTATTTTCGTGCTTAAAAGGAGGGGTCAGAAATGCTTTAATTGCTCTCTCCTTCCAGTTTCTTTCTTTATGTAACAGGATCAGGCAGATGGCGTCTGGGTACCGGAGCCTTACATGACTCTTTTCCACCCCTCCATAATTATCATCTGTGTCTGAGCTGTCAACACATTGTTGGTGTGTAACCATGCAGGTAAACATTTAACACCCCAAAAAGCATGTTTTAATCCAGGCCACTACACTGTGACACATAAGCTTTTCTTCAAATGCCAAAGCATTACGGATGCATGATTGCTTACTGACTAAATAAGCAAAAACCTCTCTAATGAACAAGTAATGCCATACCTATCATGTTAAAACAAACTTATATTTGTTTAATTGAGATTTGATGTAAATAGACTAATGCAGCATAGCTCATTTTGAAGTGAAAAGAAATTATTGTTTTATTGCTTTGTTTTTTTAAATTACTTTTTACAAATAAAAATGTCCACTTGAGCTGAAAATATCTTTTGATGCAATTCTGAGTATGCTTGCTGAGCAGTGGATCTCTGTGGCTTCTGAAAGTCACAGATTTGCGGAGAATGCTGTTAAAGGGGATGCTTTAAGATCTTCTACAAATCTGTTGTGGATAGAGCACTGGTTGGTGTGAATATCTATTGGGGCAGCAACATCAGAGCTGGTGACTCCAGTTGTTACCTCAACAAGGTAATACAGAAGGTTGTGTCTGTTCTGATGACCACTCTGGAACCCATGGAGATTATTGGGCAAAAAAGGAATTAAAAACATGAGCAACCCTGTGCATCCTCTTCATGAGACCGTTAACGTGACTTCTCTCAGATCAGAAGCCTCCTGAGTGTCGCTGCAATACAGGCTGCAACAGGAGATCCCACAGCCATCAGGATCTCGAACTCTTTTTTTTAAATATGAGTTACAAATATATTTAATTTCACTTCGGGATTAATAAAACATTTATTTTAAATGGAATTGAATTCATGTGCAAGCCACACTTTTCAGATTTTGTTTTAGAAAAACAACTGGTCTACATTAGGTTGGTCAATCAAATTAAATCCCCAGCAGCGGACCTTAGATTAGCAAAGGTTTGCCAACAATGAAGCAGCTCTATAGAACAAGAGGGGGTGCAAACTGCGGACTTCATCGCTATAAAGAAACATTAACAAGCCTCCCGCTGTCCTGCCAGTAAGTGCGTGAGTCTCAGGCTGCAGTAGCCGTGGCAGCGGCGGCAGCAGCAGCAGCAGCAGCAGCAGCAGCATGGCAGACTGCAGAGCCAGTGTTGTTGTCGAAGAGGCGGGGTTTGACATCTCAGCTCTGAAAACATCTCTAATCCAGTATTTCAGGTGCCGAAGTCGACGGAGCGACCAGTCAGTCCTCAACACCGCCACCGCCCCGCAGCTGTGTGGCTTCTGCCTCGCACCGGGAACCGCAGCTGAGCCGAGTGAGACGCGTCCCGAAGTGGAAGTCACATGAGAGTTTCAGCGCTGTAAAACAATACTTGTTATTTATTTATTTATTTATTTTAACTCCCGGACTGGTGGAGTACTTTTCCAGCGTCTCTCTCTCTCTCTCTCTCTCTCTCTCTCTCTCTCTCTCTCTCTCTCTCCGCGCTTTGACACATTTATTCAGAGTTCGTCGGCTTATCAGCTTTTTAACACTTTAACGGATATTGTCGCCTCTTATTTGGACGAAACCCTCTCGTAAAGGTGAGTGGCTTTTGTTTTTAATGACTCCTGTAGTTGTTGAAACTTTCTTAGCTGGTGTTTAGCAGCAGTAGCTTACGTGGGGCGGAAATGAAATGGAGGCTGTACCTGGAGCTCAGGTGAACCAGGTAGGCCCAGCCTGGTTAGCCATGTTTAGCGTAATACTTCTCAAGTTTCAAAATATCTAGTGAAGATGTTTACAGAAAAAAATCCAAAACAGTTCTAATTTAGATAGTCTGTCTTGTACGAGTTCATATTGTGTTTACTTGTGAAAGTCGCCAGTTGACGCGTTCGGTGTGTTTTATTCTAAATCTTGATGGTATTAACGCATCTTCGTTTTTAGTGTGAAACATGGGGTAATGCTAATCTGGAGGTATGTTTTACGCTTATCTTTAGATATTAGGTCCATTTATGTATGTCGATGCAAGTCACGCAACTTCTTAAGCAGCAAAATAAAGAAGTTTAGGTTGCATATGAACCTAACGCCTAGAGGTCAGCATTACCCAATGTGTCACAGTAAATACGAAGATGTGTTTACGTCTAAAACTAAAATGCGCAACTTTATCAATGTCTCTTGTTTAACCCATATTCCTCACAAAAACAATTTTACTAAACAGCAATAATGCGGTTATCAACAAAATATTAAGCGTAAAACAGCTATTTAAGTATGGTTGACATGCCGACGCAAGTTACGTCCCCATGTCAGCATTTCTCAAATCAAACCTGAGAATATTGAGATGAATATTAATTCCTTACCACAAACTAACTCACTAAACAACTATAGTTCGTTTTTTAACATAGGTTTTGGTCACACACGAGCTACTGACAATACCAATGTTTAACTATATTTACAGTTGTAATATGAGTTTTTAACAGTGTTGACAAAATGTCAGCCCTGAGATATATTTTGATACCTGTGTTCACAAACACCGTGAAATAAAGGAGCTTGCGTTAATTCATATTCCCCACAAAATAGATTTTGTCTGTTGTGTATTAAACGTGTGTTAAACACACAGCTTCACAAAAATATCTTACTAAATAGTTCTAATGTATTTATTAACACAGTGTTATGCTTTTCAGTTCACAACATCTCCTGTTCGGTGCCTCTTTATGGTGTGTGAAACCAGGTTAAACTGTCAGGGATGGGAACAGAGAGCAGACTTGTATTGCGCAACTTTTATTATGTTTTGGTGACACATTTTATCTTTTTAACGATCTCATTCAGAACTCAAAGCGGACACTTGTCTCATCCACCACGTAAACTGGGTCAGTTTACTCCCATTTTAAAGAGTTCAGATTAGTTTCTTCTAACAAAGCACAAGTCATAATGAAATCATAGAATCTTTAGCCATGAATACATCCCGTACAACTTGTGCTTTTGTCCTCATGTCTCCTTTGGAACATTTCCACAAAGCCTCAACACTGTGGAAAAACACACAGTGGCATGCTGACGAACCAGTTTTGTCTCTCCAAGCTGTGTCACGTCTTCGTTTGTAAGCGTGTTGAGCAATTGTACCTGGAAGAAGAACACCTATCATGTACAGGTGTCTAATCGTGAAGTAAACATCCAGTTCTGGTGTTTGCGTAGTGAAGCACGAGTCCGACAGTTATTGCCACAGATACCATCATGTTCTGTTGGATTTGTCAGGTGTGTAAAAGGTATGACAGCTGTAAGATTCTGATGGTGAAATATTTATCTTAGATTTGTGTGGTTGAAATACATAAATGCAGCAAATCGTAAGATGATCAATACATTTCTATTTAGAAATTTAAAAAAATGTATTTGCCTTTTGCTTTATTTTATTGCTATACCTGCAACATGAAACATTAAAATCAAGTAAAAATGTAGTTCTGAAATAAAAAGTGCTTGTTGTGTAGAACTGGTCCAACCCTGGTCCTCAAGGCACACTGACCTGCATGTTTAGATGTTTCCCTGCTTCAGCACACATGATTTCGATTGATGGCTGATTAACAGGGTTTTGCTGAATTGCAAACATCTGAATGGGGTGTGTTGAAGCAGGGGAACATCTAACACATGCAGGTCAGTTTGCCTTGAGGAGCAGGGTTGGGAAACACTGGTGTAGAATAATAATTGTTGCCCTCTCAAGTTTTGTCATTTTTGGCGTCTGACCAATAATGGGTTGTGAGTAACCCATATGCAAGACTTAATAAAATATCTCGTACTGGTAGATCATTAAATGACAACCTTTCATTTGATGACATTTATGTATTGAGTTCCGTGTTAAGGAGTATTTATTTATTTATTTATTGCAAAAGCAATTGTGTCAAATATTAGCACCCTGCGGTTTATACTGAAACTTTCTTTTACAAATAACACAGAACTTAATCTTCTCTTGTGACATTTCACTAGGTTGTGGGATCCAGAGGGAAGAGAACCGTTTTTCTTTGCAGGAACTCTGTAGATTAACCTGGGTCTGTCCTCATGCTCTAATCTTTGGAAGAAGTAGAGACCCACATAGTTACAAATCCTCTGCCATGCTGAACAGTGAGAACGAGATGCTTTTCCACATTCGTTCTTTATTTCACATAAGGACTTTAACTTACCATTTTTACATTTGAGAGGGTAGGACAGAAAATTCTGTTGCATTATTGTCAAACTACCAGTGGGCCTATAAGTAGCACCAAATGACTGTTCTGGTGATCCCCAAGAGGCTGGACATATCTGCAGTTTTTCAACAGTGACCTATCATTTTTTTACCATCTTGTTTACTGTGCAAAGAGGCAAAAATAAGTAAGGGACCTCGCCCAACCTAGTCTCCATTCATTAGATAATATTGGAGATGTCATTTTCGTAGCTGAAGGTAACAGAAATTAGGAATGACTAATTATAAGTTCATGAACTGTAAGGGAGGCTCCTTCGGTTCATGTAGGATGTTACTTTTCATAGAGTGTGTATAAACTTGTTCATGGTCTCTTCTAGCTTAGAGCTGTGCTTAGAATGATAAACTATTTATAATTTTGCAACTTTTAAAAGCAATTTTTAGTTATTCATCCTTCTTTTTAATTTGATGCCACACACTTGTTACCGACGGGACTCAATAACCCTTGTTGGGGGAATTTTTCCACAAAAAATTCCTTGAAACTGGATTATGCTTAGTAGCAAGTGTAAAAGTAAAGTCCATGTAAATGCTTAATAACTATGTTGCTGTAATTTAGCATAGTACAGTTGAAGGATTGGAGGTAATCCTACATCGCGTTTCACAGCGAGGTGTGTTTAAACCGGCATACCTTATGGAAGCAGTTCCAAGAGCAGACAGGAGGATGTTGTATTTCAGTCAAAACTTTTACTCAAGAGCTGGTTCCTGGAACTGGGAGAACTGCTTTTGTTCTCCACAGAATCTTTTCCTCTGTGGGCCGTGGGAAATAATGGATGACCTGGCATGGTGTGACTGGCCAGTTCAGTTTTACAAGGCCGATCATGGTGACCGTACATGCTGAAGAGCAGGAAGCCGACACAGGATAACTTCTTTGTTGCCCAAATGCTTGAATCCTGTGCAAAGGGAATTAGAGATGTTTCACTGGTTCCTTCTTTGTTTTTGTTTTGTCTACCCCCCTTTTTAGATGCAGAGTCAGGTTTTATTGTTGCTTTTTTAAAAAGCTTAGCATATGTCTGAACTCTGTTAAATGACTCTGAAATTCCTGGAAGGCTTGAACTTAAAGCCAGTATAAATAGGGAGAGAACAGTAGAAATGGGGGGGGAAAATGTGACTTCATACTTTGATTTGAAGAAATGCTTTGGACTTCTGAGAACTTTGCCTGCTTCTGAAATGAGAAGCATGTGTTTACAGGTTGTGGCGGCTTAATAAATACACAAAGTGTTGTAATTTGTCACATTTCCCAGTAGAAAGAATGTGAATTCAGTAGTGGGAAACTTTGCATGAACTGAATGTCAAAGTAGGATTTGTGGAGCAGCATTTTATTAGAAAAACAAACAAAAGATGTTTTTTTTCCTCTCTGTCTTGAAAGAGAGGCGCCAAGTTGTTACCTGGTAAACAAATAGTTTCTCCAGATTGTTTCAGTTCTAATTTAATGATCCATTCCCTGAACTTTGTCATGTTTTGAATTAAACTACCTGTGAAGGAGCTTTAATTCTAATTTTATTGAGGTTTCTGGTTTAATAGAAACTGAGGGAAAAAAATAGCCATAAAAACATTATATAGCTGTTTTTGATTAAAATAGTAGAACACTAGCAGGATTTGGTTGAATTATTAACTTCTGTTATGGGGATACGATTATCAAAGTTGAACAGTCAGTGAAGGCCTTCTAAGTACACCATGTGCTTCTTCTCTCTGACGTGTTTGTGTTCTCACTTCATAATGACATCGAATAAGTGTGACTCACTTAACCGCAGATTGATTCATCAGCAGTTCCTGGCATTACCATATAAAGGAGATCAATTGAATCCTCCTTAATGAGGCAATCCATCAACAGATCTCTGATAGATTAATCTTAGAACGGACCCCCCGCGCCTTCCTGTCGTATTTCTCCATATTTTACAGACTCCTCAGGCTTTCCGATACTGCTGATACTCCCCTCAATATCTGGCTTGACGCTTTAAAGTGTCAGCCTGAGTTGTTTTCCTTTTGACAAGTGGAGTGGGGAAGTGGGGAATGATTCCTCTCGTATGTCCCTGGGTTTGACATACGAGAAAGCTTTTGTTTACTGAAGGAAACCTGGGCTTCCTTCAGCACCACGCAAGAAGAGAAAAAAAAAATATTTTTAGGCTCTCTCAAAGAGATGCTCTACATTTTTTGATCAAGTTGACATGAAGCAGCGAGAAAGTGGTTTGTCTTTTGGCTTATTAAATTAAATTATTGACCTGCAGTATTTTATGCAGTGACACTGTTTTGATGGATAAAAGATGTTGCAGTAAAGGTACTTGATGATAAATCTGTATTCTTTTAAGTCAATTTTATACATTTTTCTGTTGTGTTGACTTATGTAGTTTTTACCCTTTTTATTAGGCTTTAGTTGGTGTGCACTGATTGCAGTTTTCTGACTGGTGTCAATCTTTAAAAAACCTGACCTGCCCATTCTGGTTTTGGAGGATACAGATTTTTTTTCCTGGAAAAATTGCAAAATGCAGCAACAAAGTCACTAATTTGGCAACAGTAGTCTTGTAAACCTTTGCAGAGGTGATAAGATTGGCTTCTCATGTGGCAAATCACCTATTTTTCAAAATTAAGGAAATCAAATTTATCATTGCATCCCTCCTTGTTTCTTTTTACTGCAACTGATATCTTAAGATACATTTTTATCTTTGGACATTTACAGAAATAATTACGTCATGTTTTTTCTATAGATCCTTTTTGCTTTGTTTAGTTCAGTGTTTTTTTTTCTCCCGAACTTTGACCTACTTTCTTGTCACTGTTTAATAAAAGCACACTCACATCCTGATGCTGCTAATAAAATGCTTAGTTTGATATAATGTTCTAGTTTACTAAAATACAGACTTTTGTGCAACTAGGCCAAGAAGTAAAATTTTTTTAGTCTCGCCTGATGAGAGCATTTTCTTGCATGTTTGCCAATGTGAAAGCTTTCTATTAAAATGCCAGGCTTATGATGTGCAGAGGTACCATGAGGCATTTTGATGCTTTTGTGATTAATGCTGTTCTTCCTCAAACTGTCTCTGTAGGTGGCATATTTTTGTTGGCTTGCAGATGTGCCATTTTAAGTTGATGGATTGAACAGAAAGATTGATCTTCTTTTATAATCCAAGTCTGCTTCAAACTTCTCTACTTTCTCCATGAGTTGTCTGCTGTGTTCCCTGTTGATTTTGATGCTGTCTTTTTTCCAACTTATGAGGCCTACAGAGCACAGCTGGATTTATACGGATATCAAAGTACACACGTGGTGCTTATTTTATTACTAGGTGACTTCTGAAGACGTTTGATTTTAGTGGATTTTATTCAGGGGTATCCAATTATAAAGGACTAAATACAAAGATAAATTTCTTAAATCTTTTAAGATATATATATATATAAGTTTGAAAGCAGTTTATTCCAACACTCCACTGTTCTCTTCAATCACATAAAATCCCACTGAAATAAATTAATATTTCTGATTTAAATGTATCAAAATGTGAAAAGGTTAAAAGCTATGAACATGAGCAAGGGGTACTGTATGAGATTAACCTTTTCCTATTTTTGGGTTTGGGTTTTCCTGTTTGTGCAGTGTCTCGTTTTAGAAATGTGTTTTTCATACTTTTTCTCATCACATATCAAACATACTTCTTCCATTGTCTCACAATTTTTGCATGCGATTACTCAGAACATGGCAAACTGAAATTCAAAGTGGGGGTGGGGGACTGCTTTGGCATGTAGAATCAGCAAAAATACAATCAAGACAATCTGAGCTTAAATAAGTTGCTACGCAAGTCAAATGCATGAAAACAAACAAATCGGTGTTACGTGAGGTAAGGCTCATTATAGTTACATCTGGAAATGAAGTCGAAGGGTTTTAGTGGGAAAGCGTATTATGCACAAACTTATAAGGGTTAGTTTGTTGGAAGACAAATCAGTCACAGGAAAAGTATTTCATTTTCACACCTTGGACTTGAAACGGAAGGTTGTTAACGGCCATTTTGGCTTCCACCGGGCAATGATGTAAACCTGGCATCTGAACAACACCAGCCAGCAGTCATTTTCTCCACCAAGGTTTCTGAACATTGAGCCATACATTTTATTTTTCTTTGTAGCTGAATACAATGGAGCCTTTTCTTTTTCTTTTTTGGGTTTACTTTGAAAAACTTAGCTTGTGATCAAATTTAACAGGCACATTAATATTTCCTTCTATCCTCCAAACACATGTAGCAAGCTGTCAAACCTGGACTGCACCTCGGTCAGTTCAGGTTGGCAAAATTGCTTTGACATCCTGCTTTCAAATTAGTGCAATTGTTGCTGAAAAAAGCAACAATTGCTTAGTTTCCATATCTTCCACAAAGTAGCGCATGATCCTTCAGATGAGTGACGGCGTTACTGCCTTGAGGTCAGCAAGTGTCAGTTCTGCTGAGACAAAAAGGCTGATATAAATAATGTAACTGAGGCTGGCAGCTTTTCAAATGGACCACTGTAATGCAATAAAATTTCCAGACTCATAAAAGGCATAGCCATATATACACTCTGGCTGTTGTCAGCAGTATCACAACACAAAACATGTGCTGGCATCACTCTCCATGCCATCAGCTTGACGTTGAGTTATGTTGACTCAACGGAGTCTGATGTAGCTTCCTTCTCTGTTAAATGAATCCAGTTTAACTCCAATAGAGCACACTTGATGCTTGTGCAATATCACAGTTCAACAAAGAGGGATTGCATCGTGTGTGTAGTGAGTAGTTGCTATTTCTTTCCATCATTTTCCAACATGGTGTATGGCTCAGCTTGAAGACTTGCGTCACACCGATACCAGCAGTTAAGAACATGTGACATCAGTGCTGTGTGCAGTACAGGTGGTTTGTACACATTTCTTCCTTCTGCTGAAACTATTTTAAAACAGCATTCCAAAATCGTTTTGGAATGCTGTTTCGGAGCACCGGCTTCTTGTTCAGACGGCGAGACCGTTGCCTTTCAGCTTGGTTGAAACGCCCGTTTGAATAGTAAGCCTGCCGTATTAATACTAAACTTCAGGTTGTGAAATTAACTGTTCGATATATGCTATGTTGTGACAATCCAACGATTCATTTAAGATTCCTGAAATTTCACCAAGGCAGGGTTGTTTAGCAGGTTTAGCAGAAACTAGTGGTTTGAGGGACTCTCTCAACAAGAAAGTTTTCTTGTTCTGCTTAGTGACACAAAACAAATCTTTGATTTTAAAAAATAGGAACATTTCTTGTGAGTGCTGGTCAGTTCATTTTATACTTGTACTATTTAAGTCATGGCTAGCTTGACTTTATTGAGCATCTACCTTCTGTGATTTCGTATCAACCATGAGGACTTTTCATACTTGTACCAACTAACACTCACCTTTTTGGAGTTTGGTCTGCACCCTGCATCAGATTGTCCCCATGTTGGTTGGGAGCTTTATACAGACACTTTGAATCTTTTATGTTGTTTTCTTATAATTCAATAGAGGGTTAAATGTGAATATTTGATGTCGGTAAATAATGCCAGTTATTTTGGTTTGATCAGTGGTCACAATCTGTCATGTGACATTGACATTTGTTATTTTCTGATCTTCAGAAAAATATATTAAGCTGTTTGAGAAATTTGCATTGTATAAATGTATAATTATCTAGATAAACAAACTCGCACACAGCGGTAAGATACAAAATTGTTTTTCTGGTATGAAAAGGAAATAGACCGGGATTAAAATGAAGACACAAATTTACAACAAACCAAACTGATTCAGAGGATTTCTCTCTCTTGCTGCTTCATACATATTTGATGTTGTAACCACATCTTTCATAGATGATCAGATTTCCAGAAAACCTCAAGATGAACTTTGTTTCCATTCAGAATAAAACAGCCTTTAAAATTATCAACAAACCTGTGGAAAATCACAAGTTGTGACTCCACAAGTCTCTTGGGGCATTCCCTAATGTAATAACCCAGACAGCATCCACTGCCTTGCTCAGCACAAACGTATTCATCCATCAAACCTTTCAACACAGTCTGCTGGCAAGCCTCTCAGTCCAGGGTGCGTAGCATACACACAATCGCTGCAGATTTTTGTTGATGCAGATTTTGATGCCTTTTGAGTTCCAGGCCTTGCTTTTAAAATTCTGAATTACATGTTCCAAAAAACTGATGGGTAATAATTTCATTTTATTGTCCTCCAAGTCTTCAATTGTTAATAAAAAGAACAAAAATAGAAAATGAGTCGGATGCGTGTGTCTTAATTTAGCTCATGAAGGAATGCCAGGAACAAATTAACAAAAGAAACTTGCATTCTTATTGCAAATGGGTTCAAAAATGGTCGAATTTGACATGATAAAGTTCTAGTGTTAATTTTTGATTATAAAAAAAAATTGCCTGGCTTTTGTGAACATTTCACATCAAACTATTTGGGCAGTAAGTAGAGTTACACCAATCCATTGACCATAAATCCTTTTTTTTTTCAGATCAAATACAAAACATCTGTATTTTTTTACATTAATTGATTGCACCAAAATCAGCAACTCCAACTATTTTGCATCTATAACCAACAGCATGGTCTTGTAAGTTTATTAAAAATCAGAAATTTATAAACCGGAACAGTACTTTCATTACTGCAGACGAAGTCCCCATCTGTTTGTCCATTTATCTATCATACCATAATTCATGAAAAAGACAGAGATATTTTCAATTCCTTTATTTAAGACCGACAGACTTTTTTTTTTTCCTTTTCATGTGTTAAAGTGCTTTAAAGCAATCACAATCTGTCAAAATCTGGTTTTGGCTTGTCAATCCTACACACCAGTTATTATCTTTTAGCAGAAGTTAAGTAAAGATTAAATAAGAAATCACATTGGGCGATAATAATAAACGTGTCTGTAGATTTAAAATGCAGTTCGAATTTGTGCCGACTCCTCTGGTGCAAAGGGTGTCCGTGAAAGTTAATGAGTAAGCTTTGTTTACATACCTGCAAAGATCAGCTTGACATCAATGTGAAAACATAAATAAAATAATGTGTGATTGGTTGGGTCAGTTGCACGTTTTTTTGTTTTAAAACCAAATAGGCAAATCAACTGTAAATGTAAAGGGATAACACTTTACATTGTCACTGGTAACTGTCACTGGTAACGAGCTGCACATTGACCTCATAAAGCTCTCTGGTTCTAACTCTCTCTCTTTTGTTTCCCCCCACAGAGAGTGGACATGTTTTCAGCTTTACCTGGATAAAACGTCTGCAGTAGACAAGTAACGTAAGCTGGAAGTGTGCACCATGATGGCGAACTTGCTGAAAGCTTTACCGTCCCCTTTTGAAGGCAGTTTGAAGCTTTGTCCTGCTACTTTAAAGGATGATTGAGCTGTTTTTCTGCATTCAGAAAGTGCATCTTTTCAGAAGAAAAACACAACTCGCCACTAAAGCCTTGCCTATACAAAGACGTGGATTGTAACTTTTTTTTTTCCCTTTGTGCGTTTACTTTGGATTTGACCCTTTTTCTGTTGTTTAAGATTGTTAAAGCTGCAGAGAGAGTAAACAGAACTTGTGAGCTGCTGACATTGAGTAGAATCCTATGTGTAGCCGGGCAGCTGCAGCAGCTTGTGGAATAACCTAACCTTGGACTATTGGGCCCAATCGGGATCTGATCCCAGCTATAACCTGCCTTATCCTCCATCTAATTAACTATCCCACCGGTCTGAAAGCAGACTCCACTAACCAATGGCATGGGCCAAGTTCTTCAGGAAGCAGGGGGGCAATCTGGGGAAATCCTACCAGCCAGGGAGCATGATGTCCCTGGCTCCGACCAAGGGACTGCTAAATGAGCCGGGCCAGAACAGCTGCTTCCTCAACAGTGCTGTGCAGGTAGGTGAAACATTTGTTGGTACAAAGGAGTATTATGCAAAAATGTGGCTTGTCTGAGCTTTTGGCTTTAGCTGTACTTAGGTCTTGAGTTTGACTGTTGAGGCTTATTCAGTCATCAGGAATGATGAAGAGCTTTATAATCATTTCAAACTTCCAAAATCTAGATTGGCATATATTGTTGTTCACATCTTAGGTTTAAACTCCAAACATTTTTTAAAATAATTGTTAAAACTAAGACTAGTGAGTTTAAGTTAGCAGTTTCATCGTATAGGAAGGAAAATAAATGCCAATTAGAGGTTTGCAGGACCTTGGACATCTAGAGAGGACATAAAATAGTTAGAAATAAATAAAAATAAAATTGAATGACTCAAATTCAATAATTTCCAGGTCTGCATTATCAACCAATAAAAACTGACTATACATGAAAATTTGACATACAATTTTACCTATATATGTGACATATATTTTTCCCTTGCATAAAAATTAAAAATCTGAATATCAGATTTTCTAAAATTCTGAGCTTACTACTTTTTAAAAATTATACGTCATTTTAAATGAAGACAAAACAGTTGCAGAAAACTCAGATTCGTGAGAGCAACCAAATAAGGCAGACTGCCTGCAATACAGTTTTGGCATGTCGGTCATGCATAAATTGGCTGTGATTAAAAAAAGCAAAACAAACAAAAACTAACGTTTGACATGATGATGTGCAAAGTCATGCACAAACAGAATGCACCAACCATGGCAAACCTCTGATACTGATCATTTACAGTTAAGCCCAAAATTATTCCTACGTCTCTTTAGTTCATTCTTAATGGAAAATTTCTGTTTTATTCTACAATTTGTTGGCTTGTAGTCTTCATTGCTACAACGTTCTTTCTTGCACTAGCTTGTTCCAACTTGCTGTGGTTCACAAGAATGTGAAGATCTGAGCATTTTCAAATACACTTATAACAGTTTTCACAATCCTAATGAAAACTAAGATTGAGTTACAGTTTTCTCTTATTCAGTCCAGATTTCTCTCAAAGTTTTCTGGCAAGACTCTGGCAAATGCTTTCCTAATGTCAAAAACTGGACTTAAAAAAAAAAAAGTAAATAACACTGTGCATTTAAAATGTTTAAGATATCACAAGCAGTATGTTATCAGGTTTGATCGGTTTATGTATTTTATATTTTCAACTGCAAATGATAAAATTAAGTCTAGAACCTATAAAATCCACTAATCAGAATATTTGTTTCTTAAAATCAAAATCTCAACCCACATTAAAACTTCTTTGTTATATCTAGCAGATTTAAAAATGCTATAATTCAACCAGGAAGTCTGTTACTAACAGCTAAGGTTGTTAGTGTCACTACTCTTCAAATTATTAGTTTCATGTGAGCAGCGGAATATGCCCTCACTTTTTAAAAAAATTAATAAATGTCGTTGTTGTGCTTTTATTTGTGATAATAAAGTAACTAACGTAGTCAAGGACATGCAGCTTCAGCCAAACAACCTATTCCCCAAACGAGACAGAAATACATTTTAAATACTTTTCATTATCAGTTATATTGTTATATAATAAATACCACAAGATACAATTTGAAGTCTATATTGCCCAGTTCTTCTTCCAGTCATAAGAAAATCTAACTAAGGGAAGAGGAAAATCCTAAAAATAGACCTCAAGTGGCATAAACTACTCATATTCTAACCAAACTTACCCAGAAAACCTTCTCACCAGAATAATGATGTGTGTGTATAAGTGACCAAGAATCTGACAGAACTGGAAACCATCAGAAAGACAAACGGTTAAAAACCAAGAATCTGAAGACTTGGTTGATTAGGAATGCATAAACAAGCTGTGAAACTCACAAAAGGAGGACTTCCTTAACAACTGGCCTCGCTGGTCACTTTTCTTTCAGGCCTTATGTTTTTCTTAGAACCTGGAAAATAGTTAAATAAAATACACTGTTAAACTTAATTATGAAAAAAGTGTGAAATTCTGTCCTAAATATCACATAGCTGAATGTTTATCCCAATTTTTGTAGGCTTATTTATTTTATTGGTGTCGCAGTACAACATGTTCCACCCTCTGACTGTCTTTATTGTAGTGATTTCAGGGGCTTAGTCACCATCTAAATCTGTCCGAGCTTCCCAGCAGTTTATGAATGTTCTCTATGCTTGCTTTTGACCACTGGAGCCCTGGCTGGTGAGATGATTCATTGCAGCAGTCATGAGTTAGGTCAGTCTCAAAGAAGACTGTGACTCAGAGGCTAAGACAACCCATGAGCTGGTTGGAGATGATCACCGCTTTTGGCTGTACTTCTCTACATGAGAGACGATTCTGAAACCTTGAAGACATCATTTTGAATGTCATGCATATAACAAAATATACCCAAGGGTGTTTGGCTCTCTTACATAATAAGATTATTCACACTCAACAAAAACAAAACTTCTGCTCCTGGTCATTAGAATTTTGTTTGTATTTCTGATTAGTGTTTGCATGATTAGTTTGTCGGAAATCCTCTTGACTGTGAGATTGGAGATTAACCTGCTTCTGTTTTTTTTTTGTAGGTCCTGTGGCATCTGGACATCTTCAGACGCAGCTTGAGACAACTGCCAGGGCATTTCTGTCTGGGAGACTCGTGCATTTTTTGTGCATTAAAAGTACGGCATTTATAGCAACTTCCCAAATAAGCCTAAGTGCAAAAATATTCATGAAGGTTTTTTTTATGACATTATGGATGCATTGTACACCTAGTCACATAAATTAGTATTGTACATGACCTTGCAAAAGTATTTGTACCCCTTCATTAACATTCGATACAAACATCAACATGTTTTATTGGGGTTTTATGAAGTTAACCCACACAAATTTGAAAACATATATTTTTAATTTAAATATTAGCCCTCCTACGTAAAACCATCTCTTAGTCAATTCTGACCAGTTTCTCTGCGTTTACCGAATAATAGCTTTCCAACAGCATAATGCTGCCAGCACCATGTTTCAACATAGGGATGGTGTGGAAACACGTGAAAAGTGTTACTTGCTGCTTTGTGTTTTTCACATTGAAGCTTTTTGACTTTAAAGCGACTATAAAAAAAAAATTAGCTATTTGAATCCAGATACATGAATGCCTGCAAACACAATGTGTCACTGTCCATGTGTGAACTTCTCCTCTCCTCCTTCGTCAGGGCCTTTTCTCCCAGTTCCAGCAGAGTCGGGAGCGCGCCTTGCCTTCTGACAACCTGCGTCACGCCTTGGCAGAGACCTTTAAGGACGAGCAGCGCTTCCAGCTGGGCTTTATGGATGATGCCGCAGAGTGCTTTGTAAGTGTTTGTGCGTTATGCTGCCTCGCAGTTAGGGCAACTCTCTGCAACAAACTGTTGGGGGAGGTCACTGAAAGAGCTTCTATCCCCCCTATACCCTCCCCTCTCAACTTCTTCCACAATAGGACTAAATATCATCATGACAGGTTATATAAGCATGTTGGCTGTGTTCGGACCACTGCTTATTATTTTTGATATAAAGGTTTTTGTTAGTCTGTTTGGATTAGTTTATATTATTTACAGTGTTAATCGCTAGAAACTCATCAGAGGTTTGTATGGACCTCATTACAATGGATGTAAAGGGAGAGTTTCATACAGGACAACAAGAATTTCTTGTGGACTATAAGTGCCTGGATGGGGCACTGAACCACACATTAGTCTGAATATGCAAAGTAGTTATTAAATGTGGCAATATGAGGGAATTTTAAGAAATCGGAAACGATAGCAAATTGCAGTATTTGACACCATAATTGAATAAAAATGTGAAAGGTATTACATTACATTACAGTCAATTTAATGGATATTGATCCATTCCTTTTTGCTTTTATGATTATTTTTTTTCGTACTAACTTATTTTTTAGGTTTAGTAACTTAAATATTTATTTACTTATTTATTATTTACTGACTTGTTTACTTCTGTCATGTTTATTTTTCATGGTTTTACCTATTATTTGCATATGTACTTATACAAAGGTCTATATATTTACCTTCTATCTAATTAATTAATTCACTTTATTATTTACTTACTTATTTATGTACTTAGGTTTTAGTGATCCAGTTATCTACATACTTCCTTTTCAGTTTTCTGCTTTTGGCTTGTTTTTATTCTAAGAACCCTAAGCAGACAAGGATGTCATATCTGTGTTTTCTGGACGTCTTGTCCCCCAATGTGCAGCATAAAATAGTAAAGCTTAGATGCCACGGTTTAAGTGGCAGCCACCACAAGGGTCAAAAATGGTCCAAACCAAAATGTGTCAGGATCTAAAGTTACTTTCCTGATGCATATTTTCAGGCTGCAAGAAAATCTATCTTTTCTACTACAGACCTGTTCCGGGCCATTGAGAATATCTCAGTGCCTGACTGGTTCTACTTGTGAGCGGGGTTCATTTGTACCTGTCATCTTCTGTATTCTCACAAGCCCCCTGGCTTTTGTTCCTGGATTGAATTGAAATTTTCTTACCATATTATCCCTGGGTGGTGTGACTTCTGCATTGTTTTGTTGTTTTTTTACTTGCATTCCATTGTACTCCAGATGAACAGGTTACTTTCAGGCATTTTAAAGTTGTTTCCAAGGATAGTATGACATGTGTACATGTTGTTTTGGGTTTTACTTGTTTCTTGTATGTTTGTTTTTCTATTTCTGTGTCATCACATCAAGAGGCAAATTGTGAACCAGTGTTGCATTTAAAAACGTCGAGCCTAAACTGTGTAGCGTAATATCTGGCAAAACCTTTAATATTTCTAGCATTATATAGCGGTTTGTAAAAATACAAAGAATCTGAAGTGCAGCTGCTTGTTTACAACATGACGTTACAGATGTTATTGAAATGACTCCAATTGAGTTGGTTGTTTGAGGCATTTCCTTGTCTGTCTTAGGAAAACATACTGGAGAAGATCCACCTGCATATTGTGCCTGAGGAGACAGATGCCTGCACCTCCAACTCTTGCATCACGCATCAGAAGTTTGCTATGTCACTTTATGAGCAGGTCAGTAGGTTTCTTTAAGGTATTCATCAACGTCTTGAGTTTAACTACATTTTATTACCTAGTATCAATTTACAACAAATACCATCTTAATGCACAGCACAAAACAAAAAGGTCAAATTTATATACAGTGATATGTTCAAATCCATGCAATGCAATCATACAGATTCAGATTGAATCATATACAGAACTTTACAGTGTAATATTTTATTTTACAATGTCAAATAGTAAAATGTTGTCCTTGAAAGGAAGTCCTGTTGGTGTCATTAAGTTGTTGACTTCATAGCAATCCCTGATTCTAAGCAAGAGAGGAAACAGAATATTTTAAAGAGGTGAAGCTTCCAGCAGAACCAGGCCTCAACCTACTTTGGGTTGAGAGGAAGGAAAACGGACACAGAAATAAAAGGGACAGGCACAGGTCTGTCATGATCAGCACAAGTATGATGTTAGTAGTGAGTAGGACTGTGAAAACTTTTGGCAAAGCCAATGGAGTCCAAGATAACTTTAACGGCCATTGCATACATACATTTTAAATTTTCCACTATTGTGACACCATTATTTAGCATTAAATTAGAAATGTCTTAGAATCAATGAAATGTTTTAAAGAGCAAATGGACTCTAAAACCATAAACGGAGGACCGTTTTGTGCTTTATACTTTGGATTAGTGTCTGGAGTAGTGTGAAAATTGTCATGGATAACCATGACCATGGATTGTCACTGGACAATCCATGGTTAGACCATATTTGGAGAAAGGAGAATGGCTTCTTCTGAGATTAAGTGGTTGGTGTCTCTCTGGATCAGATCAGGTTTTCCTAGAAATGCTGAGTGAAAACATGTTGCCTAAAAGCTCATCAAAACATGGACGGTACCAGAGAAAACTATGGAGTCCAGCATTGTATTGTCAACTGTAAACACTCACAAATATTCAATATTTTATTATTTGCGTCATTGTCAATCAATTCTACCATGTATAATTGGATTTGTTTGGCCTTCAGGGTTGATCTGTGGACAGTCTGAACCTTTTAGACAGTGTTAGGATTTAGACTCCCGCACACATACACTTGCACAGCGTCACATGAGTCAGTGCTTGAGACAATGGGAATCCAATCCATCATGTTTTCACACTGGGTCGCCCCTTGTGGATTACAGAGGGTGTTTTATTGTCAGGCTGTTCGACGCTGCGGCAGCAGCAGCAGCAGCAGCACCGGATGTGTCACAGATGCTGTACGCATAAATCCCAGCTACGCACAACATGCACACCAGCCTGCTCTGTGGCCATGATGCCCATCACTGACTGTTCCTGTCCTAAACAATCACTCTTTCCACATCTAGCTGATAACAGATGTTTGATCTGACTCCCTTAACTTTTTGGCCTTAAAGCAGCAAATACTGAAACTTAATCACACATTTGGTTGTTTGTATAAATCTTTAATGGTTAGTTTTTTTTTTTATTTCCTGCATATAATAAAATGGTCCTTGGCAGAAGTTATATAAGCTTTCTTTCATTGCCTTTTTGCTCACTGACCTTCTCCTCTTCAGTCCGTGTGCCGTAGCTGTGGGGCGTCGTCGGACCCGCTGCCGTTTACAGAGCTGGTACATTATATTTCCACCACCGCACTTTGGTAAGGGACAGAATATTTAAAGCCCTCTTTTTTCCTATTATAAGGAGGTAATAAGAGACCTACAGTGAATAGGATGTACTGCTGCTACATCCTATTCACCATCATATTATGTCTGTTTTTTTTTTCTATTATGATTTGGTAGAAAAAATCTTGTGCTGACGTTTTCTGCTTTCTTAGTCAACAGACGCATCAGCGTCGTGATGAGTCTTTTGGGGAACTGTTACAAGCAGCAAGTACAATTGGGGACCTTAGAAATTGTCCAGTAAGTATTTTTTTTATTAATTTTTTTCTACAGATCATTTAAAATGTGATGTATATTTTTTTATTGTATTCAAAATTGAGGTGCACCTACATATTCAACTACTTGATATTGCTCACAGTTTCTGAAATATTTTATACCTGCGGTTTTAATGAGACTAAAGTTGTTGTTTTGCTCTTTCTTTCTTTCAGAGCAACTGTGGTCAGAAGATCCGGATCAGACAGGTCCTGATGAACTGCCCAGAAATAGTCACCATCGGCTTTGTGTGGGACTCTGAACAATCGGATCTCACAGAGGAAGTCATCCGTTCGCTGGGGCCTCATCTCAGCCTCTCTGCGGTGAGTCGCCTTTAAGCTGTCGTTTACATGTAATTTAGTTTCCAGCTAAATTAAAATAGCTCTGTGGGGTCCACCAAAAACATCAGGCTTGATTAAAAGTACGGCGAGTGTACTGCTTTCCCATTTACGCAACTGCTACGCCTTCTGACAGCTCTAGGGTCGGTTTATTGTAGCACAGTCGGACATTTGTTGGGAATAAAGTGGGGAATTACTTCTGTGGAATTCTGTGCAGCTGCATAAGCAGTTGACGCCCAAAGCCCCGGCGATCAAACAGTTTGTCAGAAAGGCCCTCCTCTCATCTTTGTGAGGGAGAATGCCTGTGAAGTGAACATGAAGGTTCGACGTGTTTTTACTGAAAGAAAGAAAACAGTCTGAAGCTTGTTTATAGACAAACATTCAATCAGGAATAGGCCCAAATGTGGCCATGTGTTTGCTGATGTCTCCTGTTGGACATTAATATGGAGCTACAAGCTACAACATGACATAATTTACAAACTAGTCCTCAGTGGCTCTATTAACATCAACTCTCTGTGTGGTTGAACTTTACAAGCAAAAATCAATCAGCGGAGTTCAGATCAGGACACAGTCCACACATTACATATCAGTATGCAGACTGGTTTCTTAACAGCTCCCTCTTTAGCTGTTTCAAAGCCAAACCATCAGAAGAATTTGATTTGTTAAACCCGCCCTCACATTAATCCACCACAAAAGTTTTTATTCATTTGGAACAGTCCATGTGACTTTATTGGGTGTTAAAGCGAGTCCTACGCTTTCTTGATTTGCTTTGTAAGCTCTCCTTTTTTTTTCTTTTTTCTTTTTAAAGTTTGAGACGGGAAACAGAAAGTGTACTGTTCAGGAAACATGTTTGAGAGAAACTATTCAGCAATACTGTCCTTGTAATGTTTTTGCAACAAATGCAGACAATAACCCTGGTTTTAGCAAGAAATGTAGGGAATATTGGATCATATGTGAAGGTCTGCTTTTGTCCTATTCAAAGTTAGGAAGGAACAGCAGTTTTAACTTTATTTCCTGCTTACTTCTGCATCAATCACCTGCATATAAATATTTTATTTGTGTGTGTGTTTGCGACCGCAGCTCTTCTACAGGGTGACGGACGAGCATGCCAAAAAGGGAGAGCTGCTGCTTGTGGGGATGATCTGCTACTCCAGCCACCACTACTGTGCCTTCGCCTTCCACACCAAATCCTCCAAATGGGTTTTCTTTGATGATGCAACAGTGAAAGAGGTGAGGAGGACACTTTCTGGTCTCTAAGATACGGAAGATTATGTATCTAGGGTTGTTGGACTCTAGATATGTAGATATATTTTAGTACATCCATGAAGAAAATAGAGAGACAGAAAAAGGAAGAGGTATGATGGTAAACGTTTCCAATATTTAAAACATTTTATTAATAAGTTCTTGTCCATATGTTCCTGTATGTGGCTTCTTAAGTCATCACTACAGGTGAGTCTGGTGCCAAAGTCCCCTCCAGTCATTCGTTTAAAAAAAAAAAAAACCTCACTTAAAAGAGTGGCACAAGTTTATGCAAAACTATGTACAAAGGAAGCATATTTAAAATACAATCCTCAAATCTCATTAAATTCATGGCATGTTGAACATGTTGGCATCTTCTATCTGGTCATTTTGTGGAGTATTTAACAACTAGAAAATGGCAAAGAATAAGAATATTTTTTCCACTTTGAGTGGCTGCTGTTAGGCCTACCGATTTTAACTTGAATGTTCATTGCATTTTTTGTAGACGCCTGTAAAAATAATTTCTATTCCCTTGGCTTTTTTGTTCACTGGGAAATTATTTTTGATGATAAATACAGAAACAAGCATAAAAATCAAAACATCTACAATAGTGATAGTAATATTAATAATAAAATAATATTCAGTGCAAAGTAGCCTGCAAATTCTTTGGTGGGGGTCGGTGAGGGACCTGGATAAGGGCTAGGGGGGGCGCTGGACCAAAAAAGGTTGAGAAACACTGATCTAAATAAACCATTACCAAGAAATTCAAGAAAGCCACAATATGCAATTTAAGCACTATTAAATTACATACTGCGGCTTGCTTAAATTTCCACTGTTTGTACATGAATGTATTCCTGGTTCTTAGTAGGGACAATGATCCTTCGTATTAAAAAAGGAGAGTTATAGAAAATATATTTTTTGTGATTATTGCAAGGTTAAGATAGCACCATGAGGCACAGTTTAAATCATTAGTGCCTAATGAGTTGGTGAGCATTGGCATGGTTTAAAGTAGCACAGAGAGGCTCCTCAACTGTTTTATGACTGCATTTAGAGTATTAAAGTCTGTGTAGAGGCTTTTAATGGATGCCTTCAATTGTGTTAGAGAAAAAGTCGCACAGAACACTGAATTATTTATATATATATCGTAAGGAAATTCAGTTTTTTCCCCCCAGATTTATTTTTTCCCGTTTAATCCATTTCTATGATACGAATGTGTGAGCAAGCCCATTGTCTCACATCCTGCTCACTATTTTCTCGGGGACGGTGGCGCAGCGGCCGCCTGGCTCTGCGTCAATCCATCAGTAGCTTGTGCTGCGTGTGCAAACCCTCCTGAGCGAGATGGAGGAGCTACTGCCAAGTACCTGGTTCGCAGCTCGCCAGCATTCCTAGGAGTCCTCAAACAGTTGTCACAGAATGACTGCGGCACCGTTGCCTTACCATTTTTTTTTTTATTTTTTGTCAGCTTCATAAAATAGCTTTTTCTGAAAATTAGGAACACAGTAAGCATTTTGGAGCTTTAATTAGCCGGGGAGTTTTTATCATTTTCTTATATTGGCCAGTACAACTGGTGGAATGTTTGCAAAGGGAAGATGGTTGTTCAGAAAAAATTCAGCTGTAGAAATTGTGGTGATTGTAAGTTTCACTTTGACAGCTAATTACCACACTAGTTTACAAAAAACTGCTGGAATTTAAAAATTTACTGAAATGATTTTACTGGATTTGAAACTTAATATTTAACAACTAACAGGGAAGTTGACTGGACCTTGATAGGAACTTGATTGGGACCTAAAATGTGAGCAAATTGGTTTGATCAAAGTAACTTGTGTTTCTTTTATTCACTTGGCAGACATTTGCATTTCCAAATGAAGGAACAAATAAAGAATAATTGTACTCTGATTAGTTGCTAGACATATTCTTTTTATCTTATATTTTTTCCCTCTTTTTTATGAAACACTAATAATTTTATCCTCAAAGACTGTAAAATGGCACTAAATCTATTTTCATTCATTTGATGAACTTCCTTTTTAAGTGGGAAGATTCAAAAGGAAGATATTGGAAGCGTTTCAATTTCAAGCCAATTTCTTGTTCTCCAAGTGGAGAAAATGCATATTCTATAATCAAGCAGCCTTATCTTTGTTCCCTTTTGCCACATTCGGTTTGGTGTTTTTGCCTAGTTTCGTCTCCATGGATCACATGTATTTAGACTTTGAAATCCTATTAAATCCTATATTTTTTGTTTTCTTTTTTCTATTGCAGATTGGTACTCGGTGGAAAGATGTGGTCACTAAATGTATTAAAGGTCACTTCCAGCCTCTACTTCTCTTTTACTCCAACCCTGATGGGAGTGCCATCCACACAGAAGATGCCTCGAGACTCAACAGCAGCCACTCGCTCACCCACAAGACCAACGGCGATGCGGCAGGTATAACTTGCTCCCCAGTGTTTTTTTCTTCTTCTCTGTCCTGACTTTATCTATATGTTCTTCCATAAAAATACCTTTACTGGGGGTTGGGGGGATTCCTTATAAAGGTGTCAGCAGGAACCAATATGTTGATATGGTATGTACTTTTTGTAGTAATTACCATTGTCTGGATTTGGTTCCTTTCTAGGATCGTTTCACCAGGTTCTCTGTAATGATTACATATTGTAAATCCTTTTGAATTTTTTTTTAACCTTTTTTGATTTTGTTTTCTTTAGATTTAGTTGAACAAGTAAATGGAGAAGGGAAAAATATTAATATTTCAAGACTTTTCGTCCCTAAGTAGTTACATCTATTCAACAACTTTCTCTGTTGTCTATCACTTTGTTCATTACTTCTCTCTCTGATCATTCAACTTTCCATTCTCAATCTTTTCTTCAATCTGTCTTTCCATCAAATACCATTTTTATGCCTACTGTCCATCCATATGTCCATTTGTACATTCTGCATCAATCTTTCCATAATTAATTGTATGCAGCTCTGTCTATTCCTTTGTTTATTGTTCATCAGTCTTTTCATCCATCTGTTCATTATCTTTCTACTTCTATTAATTTTCTATTGTCCACCCATTCATTCTCTGTCCGTCCATGTAGTTTCTGATTTTACATCCACTTGTCAGAAGTCACTCAGTCAATCTAACCATCTGTTTCATTCTTAATTGTCCAGGCATCCCATTTTTGTCCATGGTTTACCCATTTATTTTTCCATTATCTATTGATCCATCTATTTTCTGTCTGTCTGTATGTCCACTCTCTGTCTATTGATTTTCACTGTCCTTCTATTTACCCATCTATTTGTCTAATGTCCTGCGGTCATTCTGTCTATTCATCCCAGTTTTGGCCCATGGTCAATCTATTCACCTTTTGTTCATCTCTTCCTTCAGCTGTCCATTAATCTGTTAATTTGTCCATCCTTGTCCATCCTGTTGTTGGTCAGTGCATTTTTCCATCCATTGGTCATCTGTCCTCTATAAATCCTTCCTTCTTAAATCCGTTTGTCTCTCTGGTCATTGTCCATCTGTCCAGCCGTCTGTTTATCCATCCATCCTTCCTGCTACCGTCTGGTTGTTCTTGTTCCATGAGTAAAACAAACTCCTGTACAAATGTAGTAAATAGATAGTAGACTTTGGTATTAAATCTTTACAATCCCACTTAGATTTCTGGGAAGTTGAGTATTGAAATCGGACCTTAAAGTGTTTCACTTTTTAAAATCATATTGGTTACATTTGTAGCCAGGCGGTAGTGATGGAAACATATCATCTGCTGGGATTATTTATCCCTGGATTTATGCGGTTAGGGAGATTTTTTTTCATCCCCTTTAAAGATCCTCCTCCAACTCTCTGTGCTGGCTGTGCCCCAGCTCCAATCTGTGGCAGCTGCTCAGTGTCCATCAGAGCTGTCAGAACAGCCGGTAAAACTACATGATGATGACTGAAGATACTGTCATTTCAGTTCTCATTCAATGCTCAAGGTTGAAGTCTCTATTTTTACTCCTGAACAAAGTAGCGATGTGAGAAAGTCGAGCTTGACAATGTGTTTTCTTTCCTGCAGGTGTTGAGTCTCCAATTCCAGCACCCAAGAAGATTGAATTGACCAAAGAGAATCTGAAAGCTGTGCTGGACCACGAGCCTCACAAAAAGAAATCCACTTCGACTCTCAGCAGGGGCAGCGGGCAGACCAGCGGTGGACGGGGACAAGGTAAAGGAATCAAGTCATTTGCAATACTCAAAGAACAGGTTGAATAAAGAGAGCAAAGAATTAAATAGCAGAGGACAAGAAAAATAAATCCACTAACATTTTGAGACCTTTTAAGGGAAAACCTAGAAGTGTGAACTAGATAAGTCACACTGTTTAGTTTCCGTCCTTTTTCAGCTCATTAAAATCCTGCCTCGCTGATAAATATTTTTGTCCTCAGATTCTGGCAGCAAGCAGAGATCTGGCATGGCAACCAGGGGTAGTGATAATTAAACGTCTTTGCTGTAAAACTAAATCTGACCATGTTTGGAACGCAGAAGGGATTGGGGACTCGCGTAGGGGAGAAAGGTCACGAAGACCCGTCATTTCTGCACACATGTAGCGTAATATTATCACAAAGTTTAAAAGAAGAAAAGAAAATGCAGGCAGAAGAGCAAGAATGAGCAAATTCAAATTGTTGAGGTCAAGAGAAAGCTAATTGTTGTAATTTACTGACTAACAAAGGAAAACTGAACATACAAATTATATTGCTTGATTTCTGTCCCTTTTTAGCCTTATCATTTCTCTTACTGCTTTTTGTCTTCGGTTTATGCTAACAAGTAGAAATTTGGCATTTCAGACACTGGAAGGGAGGATTAAATATCTTTGAAAATCATATCATTTATCTGTGTAAAATTTAATGTTTTGTTATTGTGCTTGTTTATTGATTATTGTACTGCTAGTTTTACTATTTTTTCATTATTATTATTGTATAAATGTGTAAAGATTTTAAAACCAGACAAGATAGACATTACAACAGAAATGATGAAATTGATTTTTTACTATTTTAAAATGATTGAATATGCATCACACTATTTCTGAGGATGAGAAAACATGTAGTGGGAGAAATTAAGGAAATAAAATGGTAACCATAAATGGTTACAATAGAAATAAAAAATAAATGCAAAATGTAGTATTTTGATGAAACCTAAAATCATATCAAGAACAAAACAAATAAGACTGCAAAGTTGTTAGCTAAGTAATAAATATACAATATTAATTAAATAATATGGAAATAAAAACATTTAATAAATTCATATAAATATAAATAAGCAATGAAATTAAGGTACAGACTGGGAACAAAACAAAACAAAAAAACACCAGCAGTTGTGTCCTGTGCATAGTGGTGTATGGGCCTCTTTATGCCTTTAGGCTGCTGGAGAGTTGAAATCATAAAGGGGACAAGCAGTAGGAAGTGGTGATTGCAGATCCTACCAAGTAATGTGATACTGAAGGACTTCAGCACTGTTGGAATTTTCCACCAGATCCTGCTCAGGGATTTCCTGGTGTTTTCCTTATCTTCATTTTCAAACAATAAATCATGCTCAAGGATGCAGAATTTTTTTTGCTGTTTCTTTTGTTGCTGATTTAATTTTTTTATTTTTTAGTGAAACGTGAGACCAGTGATCCTAAAGGACGCCTCCGGGATTTGTCCAGAGAAGCTGCCCATAGAGCGGCAGATCTGAGAGGAATGCATCCAGTCAGGAGAGATGCTGACAGAGGTGGTCAGCGGAGGCAGGAGCATCGCCACAGAGGTGGGTTTTCACCTGTATGTGGTGTCTATAGGAGACACGGCATGAGAAACATGAGGCGTAGTGGAACAGAAATCTGTCCCCTTTCCCTCGTCGAGCCCTTACGTAACTTTCCGTTTTGGAGCAATGTGTCAGAAAGGGGATTAAAGCTGCTGACGTCTGTTTGAGCCACTGTTGATCCCCCTTGCTCTCAAACTCCTTTTTTTCCCCCCCTCATGTTTACATCAATACCGACAACTTTTACTAAAAACAGAAAACGGCTGAAATCCACAAAGGGAAATATACCCTTAGATTTGCTCTATTATTAACTTATATTTTAGCCCTAAGTTTTCTAATTCTATTCACAACTCGGGTTTGTGTGTTTTTAATCGGTGCCTGACAGATTTGATTCATCTCTCTTAATGAAGTATTTTTACGTGTGTGTAAAAAGGGGGAGGGGATTATAGAGCACAGTTTGCAACATACATCTAATGCTACATATCATTTGCTGTGGGGTCAGTTAGCGACGGGTTTAACGGCTCAGCTGAAGGTAACACTGTAGTTTCTTCAAGTAAAGATGCACAGATTAAAAAAAGCCTGTTTCTGACCACCATTTGGTCAAGGTTTTGGCCTGCTGATATAGATTTTAGATTATTCCTTTATCTTTTTGAGTATAAATAAGGAACAAAATGTCATTTAATTTTTTCCCCCCAACTTTCTTGGTTACAAAATGTTTATTTTAAAATAAACTTGAGATTTTCAGAGAAACAGCTCCTGGATTATTGGAAACGTACTAAGACTGTTAAACTGTTCCAGGTTTTGCAACCGAGCTGTTTGTGCAGTTGAAAACAGTCAGTTGTGCCATCCGTCACTTACTGCTATATGAGACTTTTTCTATTCCTTTGTTTTAACACCTGCAAAGGGAGAAGTTCTCCATATCATATTTATTGTTTTTCAGCAAGATCCATTTAAAATACCTAAAGCTTAATGTTGTTGGGGTAAAGATATGGTTTGGACTCCAAAAAGATTACCTTGATTTCCCAATCTAGGTCCCTTCAACATGACAGCCTTATGTATCTTGCTGTTTCAGTCTGAATTTCATTTATTATTACTGATTCTACTTTTCTCATAAATAACCAAATAAATAACTGAGTTTTTGTTTCTGTTCAACAACTTACAAATCAGAGAGTTATGTTTTCAGAGTGACTTGTTAATTTGTAGCTGTAGTACATTCACTGATCTGGACAAAATCAGATTTTGAGTCCACGTGTTTAAAACCATCCTTATCTCTGCATACTGCTAATAACTTTGAGCCGGCGGCAGAAACTCTTGTACACTTTGTATATATGCAGAGGGCCAAGTTTGAAGTGATTTAGCTCTGGCACACTGTCAGCAAAACGAAGTGATTCAGTCTCCTGCAGGCTTTTTTCCAAGGACTGCCAGTTATATTAAGTACTAAATTCAATTTTTGAGCACTAAAACACAAAGTTGGAGTAGATTGATTTTTCTCAGCCACTTACATGGTTATGCCAATACGACACTGCTGTCAGCATTAGAAAGAAAAATGCTTAAAGATATGTGGGACTTTTTATTTGAACTTGCATAGTCAGAAAATGCATAGAGCTACCGTTAAAACTTGTTTAAAATTAGCTGTTATGTATTTTAGGCACCACGACACACTAAAACGGGCATACATTTATGCAGAAAAATATCACTGCATTGCCGTTTCTAAATGACCTGACTGCCCCCCTCTGTGCACACTCAACAGAAGAAAATTGACTTCATGTTGACTCAAATTTACACCTTCTTGTCATCTGCAAACACAACCAACACCAATTGTTTTGTCCTCCCTCTGCCTTTATCTTTGTGCTCTGCCTCCTGTGGTCCTTGTTGCAGCTTTTTCATCTTGGTGTTTAAAACTCTGTGTGTAGGTCCCCAGTCAACTGGGGTGAGGTTATTTACAGGTCCTTGATTTTAACATTTTGCCGTGTAACATGCACAAACTTTCATGGATTTTATCTTTTGTGGCTCAAGTTTTATTTTTGCAAACAAAAAAAGTGTCATACGTGAATTTAGTCTTCCTGTTTCCTTTTGAGAACTAGTTTCTTTGCATCTAGAGACCTGGTTACATCGCTCAAGTTTATTAAAGTTTGAAGAAGAGCTTCATCTTTTTATACACTGAATCCAGCTTTAATGTCTTTGCTAAATGACAAAGAGAAGCGTCCCTACAGCATAATGCCTCCGCCACCGTGTTTCACAGACGTTAATTTCATAAATGTCAAAGTTTACCAATACCTTTGCAAGGCTCTGCACCTTACTTTCTTCACATTTGGAAGAAGGAAGACTTTATTTTCAATGGCATGTTTTTTGTCTTAATATATCTGACGTATCTGTTTCAGAGTTTTGGTGAAGTTAATTTTATATTATTATGCCATGTAATAACTAAAGTGCTCTCTCTTGAAATCTTGTTTCCCTCAGATCCGGCTCATGACAGGACCTACTCCCGCTCCACCTCCCCTCCAGAGAACGGCTTCAAGCAGTACCTGGAGACTCGGCTGTACAAAAGCCAAGGAAAAGGACCCATCAGGACAGAGCGAGTGCCGCACCTTGGCGGCCGCTCCTCACACGACCCTCCACATCCTTCTGACCCACCACGCTCACCTCGGCTCTCTCATGACCCGCCACGGTCGCCGCGCTCCTCTCACGAGCCGCCACGCTCCCACACCAGGCTTCAAGTGCCACCCAGCACTGCCACCTTGAGGAGCGGGCATCAGAGCCGGAGACCGGAGCACCTCACCAACGGATACGACACGGACAGCAGCCAAGATTCCAGGGACCGAAACGGGAGGAGCAACAACCCCTCCAGCAGAGCGTGGAGGCCCATGCGGGAGGCACTAAATGTGGACAGCGTTTTGAGCAGCGTTGCCGATGGGAACGCAGGGAGAGAGGAGCAGCGGCTCCCCAGCCCACGGAGAAGAACAAACAGTCACTCGCCGTCGCGTGACCATGAGCGGGACAGTGACCTCACATGGGGGGCATTGGAAGAACGCAAACCGAAGAGCCTGATGACCATCTATGAAGACGAACAGAGGAATGAAACTGGGGGCAGCCGGAGCTCGCTGGACTCAGACAGCCGGGGTGGACACAATGACACGGACAGGTCCAAGGGCTCGGGTAACCTCAAATTGCGCAATGACAACTGGAAGATCCAGAGAACTGAATCTGGATATGAGAGCAGTGACAGGCTGAGCAACGGCTCAGCAAACCTGGACTCCCCCGTTGTTGACGCTCTTTCCTCCAAGGACCTCCGGCCCATACCGGAGCTGCATCTAATGAGGTAAGGTCAACCGTCAAGTTCAGTTTTTCTTTTTTGTAACCCCAAAACTGACTTCATGTATGAAATACTTGATGCCTGGCACAATACAAAGAACATCTCTAAGAATAGAACATCTCTATTTAAGATAAATAGATTGATTGATTATAACACAGGTCCTGTTTGAAGATAATGATCCTGGTTAACTGACACGTCCTGCTCCATTTTTTCTTCAACACACCTTTAAGTATATAACTTTGGACCATAGATGACCATAAACCATTAATGTAAACATGTTAGAGTTGTTCACACTGCCAGTTTCACAGATATTGCTTTTTCAGGAGATCATTCTGTGAAAATGCATCTATAGTTATTTTGGAGTTAATTTGCTTTTTTGTCCTCTCCTTGCATCTCATTTCATTTCAGTGGTTGGTAAAATCCAATGTTTTGCAGAACATTTTGCAGCTTCCAGACATACATGAATAATGTGTGTCCTCTGTATCTTAGGGATCACGTTTCTCCGAGAGGAGATGATGATTTGAGGCCTGATGTGTTGTACTCTGATTTTATTACAGGTAAGTAACTTTCCTTTTGTAAATAATGGCTCAAAACTACAACTGGTGTATCATTGTATTGGTTCCCTTAAATATGATTAAACATCTAATTTTTATATTAATTTCTGTATAGTAATACTTTGACATAGTGAACATTATCTAAGTTTGTTTTTTCAGACAGTCCTAAGATGCATCATTCTGAATGTTGAATATTAAAATTAAACCATACTATTCCAATCTTTGTAAATTATAAGAATTATCAGTCTTTGAAAGAAAAGTAAAAATAAATAAATAAATAAAACAAATGGTTGAATCAGATAGACCATAACAAGATGTTGGAGGCAGCCTGAAAAGAAAGTATTTTCTTCTGGAGTGACAAAAAGATGATCCCTTCACCTACAGTGAAAGATGATTGGTGGTTTTTCTTGAGAACAAAGTGCAAAAAAGGTCAAGTCCTGTACAATCTTTTACAGAAGACAAGCATTACTCTGACTATTATATAAATAAATGTGTAAATGAAGGAGTGATAATGTGGAAGGTTGAAGTATCTCCCTTTCAGCCTGGCTGTGCCTTGACAGTGAAGAAAAGCTCTTGTCTATGTTCTAAGAATCTGCAGTGTTAAGATAGCAGAGAGCAGTTTTCTTGATTTATTGTTCCATCAGTAATGTTAAGGTCACAGCCTGAGATTTGGCTCCTCATGGGCCAGATTTAACCCCTTTTGCAACCAGAGTCAGCTTTGCCATGTGCAACATGCAGCTTAATGTGTACATGTAGTTTTATTTTAATTTGCCTCTTGCCATGAAAAATGTCTTCCTCTGGCAGGAAACACCATCATTCTGTAGATCTATTAGGTAAAACTGCTGTGAAAATGAGTTTGGAGGCAATCATAGCTGGTAAATAAAGAAACCTAATAAACTGTGAGCTTAGTATTAATCATGCGGTGGGGATGTTTTTATTTTATCTTTCAGTTTGGGTACAGAGGGATTAGACTGGTTTATCTCTGGGACGAATTTTCTGCATACAGCTGTACAGAGCATATGCACAAAAGAAAGAAATACATATATTAGCTAAATCCTTTAAAAAAAACAGTCACTCATTAAATTTCACAACAGGACTGCTTTGACTTAACCCTGTTAATCAGTGAACTTGTAAAAGGCTTCCCAGCTGTGCCCTACCACGCGGAAAATCTCAGTTTACCTGCCAAGAACATGACTTCAACAATGTACAGTTTCAATAATACAGCAGTTACTCCATGTTGCTATTGAATCCACACTTGTTTTATTTTATATGTATGTAATTTATATTAGTTAAATATGGTTTTACAACTACTATAATAAGTTGTACAATCCTGGAAAAAGAGATTCAGAGGGATTTGTGGGGTTGTCAATTGGGTAATGATCCCAAACGCAGCAGAAAATCTGCAACAGAGATTCAGAGAGAAGCATCAAAAAGGTTGTAAACACTGAATGTTCAGACTTCAAATTGAGATGCTGTGATGGGACCTTCAGAGAGCAATGCAGACATGAATGTCTAAAAACCACATTTAATTAAAGCTGCAGTAGAAAGAAGAGTGGTCCGTGATGACATACATTTATACAAAAATGACTTAAAATGCAAAAAATGAGCGGAGCTAATTTTTAAAAAATATTTGGCATACTTACTTCCCCTAAATTCATTTTTCAGAATAAATTCTAAATCACTAATTTACCTGGCTGTTTAACTCTCAGTTGAATAAAGTTTGATGTCCTGTTGAAGTTTTGGGAATCGACAGTCAACTAGTTAGACATTTATACGCTTGCTCATATTTTGAAGTGGGTGAGAACGGTTTACTTTCTATTCCATTTCCTCTCTAGTTTCTTTTCGAATTACTTTATTTCCAAGAAGAAACGTACAGGAATGAAATAAAACTGGGACAGAGAACAATATTTGAAGGGATCTGAATTGAAATTGTGCTTTAGCATTAGCTTCCTCTAAATAATGTGTTGGTGTAGTACTTCAGAAACCCATGTTTATGATTAGTGCTTACTTTTTAGTTAGTGGTGCCCAGCGCTGTTCAGACCTATATTTGGTAAAACTAAAGATAAAATGCTTCTGCTCATCTAACTCAAATATACTCACCCAGGCCCCCTACAGTCTCTAGAGAATTACTGCAGCATCATCATTCTTTTTTTTTTTTTCCCAAAGAAAGCCTTACTGCATTTAAGAAGATTCATTTAGATTTTTCGCAAAGTCCTAAAATATTAACCGCTCAGGCTAAAACCTGACCTAAAATCCAATTGATGAGGCTCCTCTAAGCTATTTTAAGATCAGGCTGGGATATTTACACCCTGCTGCCTGCAAATTGAAATGACAAGCTGCAGTAAATGCGTCCAGAGTCAATTTGGCTGGGGTTCAGCAACAGGGGCAGCATTTTTCAGAGTCACACCAGGACATTCTAGAAGTCCATTAAAGTCTAAAATCCCCTCTGATAGCACATTCAGATAGGAGGGCAGCTGTCAGTTTACATTTTTACCACACATATCAATTCTTGTGATGGACATAACTATAGGCCAGCAGAGATGCTTTGTAGACTTTCAGTTTTTGTAACTTTTTGGGGAACAAAGTACTGGGGAACATTTTCAAATCTTATTTAGCAACTTGGGATGATCCTTTCCAGCTATAATAGGAATGTTGGGAAGGGAGGAATTTATGGCACACCACTTACTGCAGTTTTAGATCCTAATTGCTCCAGATGCACAGCTTAATCCATGCAATCAGAGCGCATAGAGGGTTTCCCAGCAGGACATTCAGAGTACATCTGTTTCGCTGGCATTTGCTACTCTAGCTGTAATACCAAAGTGGAAAAAGTTTTTTCTTTTCTTTTTTTTTCTTTTTTCATGTAAAAAATTTTTTTCCTCAAACAAATAAAACTGGCTACTGTTAGAGTTAAAGAGGTTTGTTGTATGTAAGCTTTGGTTTTAACAGCCCTATGTAGTTTTTCCAGTTGTTTTCTCCTGAAAGTATTTCACTAGAAAAAGGTGGATGTGATAATGAAGACGCAGGGACTTCCCAAAGGGAACACACTTACACACTCATCCGTCTTTGTTATTTTTGAGAATTGTATTGTAACAGTGGCTCGCCAACTCTCCAGATCAGGGGCATCAAATTGTAAAATGCCCTCATGGACTTAGTGGCTTAAAAATGCAATAGTGTTGTGGAGGGGATCTAAAGTCTGGGAGTCTGACCCCGGCGTAATTGCATGCCAGCACAAAGGATTTAGCCACTAATGCTTTGGAGAGAGAGGGAGAGTGGAGGAGGAAGGAGAGGAGGGAAAGAGGGGGTTATGCTGACACATCACAGATGGTCCTCACTCACTCCTGCTTGTCCTGTTAGTCAGCTGTTGTCTGTCTCCAGTCCTTTAAATCACACCCACCATTCTAACCTGGCTCGACTCCAGCACCCCCTCCCCACCAATCCATAGACTTGTTTCTAAATTTGTTTTGTTTTTTTGTTCACCCTTTCAGCTTCTCCATGTTAACCTGCAGCAACCATGCAATTTAAGATGTTTTATATGATAGATCAAAATAACAAAAAGTTGTAAAGTGAAAGGAGACCTATCCATCCTTTTTAACATTTAAATTTTTTTTTTTACTTTGCCATGAAGTTTTATAAAAATTTGACAGACACACTTCAAAAACCTGACAGAACTTGATGTTTCACAAAATCTTCTTTGTTCCATCAACACCCATGTAACAAGTGCCAACACACAAAACAGGAAACCATCTGTTGTCAGTTGAAGCCTCTGATGTAACATCATGGTGGCGGCTTCGTTTCTGGGCAGGCAGTGTGGGGTGGGGAGATGCTTTCTAACAGCAGGGACAGGGAGGCTGCTGAGGGTTAATGGGGAAGATGGATGGAGTTGCATGCTTATTTAGGGAAACAACTCCAAATATCCAGCCAGAGCAATAATGATCCAAGCATATTTATGAGGTAGAGGCCCAGTCAAAGTCCAACCTTCCATCCATCCATTTTCTTTACACCTTTGACCCTTAGTGGGTTCGGGAGGGTTGCTGGTGTCTATCTCCAGCTAACTTTCTGGGCGAGAGGTTGGGGTTATCCTGGACAAGTCACCAGTCTGTCACAGGGCAACACAGAGACACACAGGACAAACAACCATGGACACACACACTCACACCTGGGGACAATGTGGAGAGGCCAATTAGCCTGACAGTCATGTTTTGGGACTGTGGGAGGAAACTGGAGTACCCAGAGAAAACCCACGCATGCACAGGGAGAACATGCAAACTCCATGCAGAAAGACTGGGGCCGAGAATCGAACCCAGAACCTTCTTGCTGCAAGGCAACAGCTCTACCAACTGCGTCACTATGCAGCCCAAAGTTCAACCTGTGTGGCTTTAAGCTATTTGGGAAAAAAATAAATAAATTGAACTACATGAACGAAGACGCATACCCCAAAAAGACTTGCTACAATGTATTTTCTCATTAGGGCTGAATACTAATATAATTTTAACGTTTTGGTTCCACTGCAACAAAATGTTAAAAATCCACTGGTAAAAATACTTGCAAAGCACCATACAACCCATTGTAGCACATGCTTGACCGTGAAAATACTCTTTTTCTCCTTTATTCGTGACTCTTAGTTTCTGTTTGAGTTCATTCTGGGTCAGTTCTGCTTGTAGGACTTGTAGTCCTGGGCTGACTCTGCCTGCACATTAACTCACATCCCCCCCTTTGAAGGGCCATGTACTTTGGCTGCATCAGACAGTCAGAGTGGTACACCGGGGGCCCGAGGGCGCTCTGCCAGACTAGCTGGTTTGATACTTCCTCTCCCGGCACCAGGCAGAGCGGGCCTCACCATGACCCCTGTTGGATAACAAGTCTTTGCTGACAGACCGAAAGAAATTCATGTACAAACAGAAAACAGTCACACATTACTTGTTTTTTTGTTTTTTAATTCAGAACAAGGAAGAAAATCCCCTGATCTACAAAATGTCAACGTCCTCACTGGTCGACCCATCGAAAGGTAGCAAACATTTCTTGGAAGTTCTGCAGTGTCGAAAACATGTTTTTGACAAATTCAAGACTAATACAGGGGTTTTTATTTTTTGTACTTGAACAGAAAAAGAGCCTTCCGATATACGCCCGGAATCCGAGAAAAGAACAATGGCCTGGATAGTGAGCAAGAGGAAAACCCGGACGGCAGCCCTGCGAGCCCCGTCCCTCCGTACTCTCTGAAGACCAGCAGTTCTGAGTGGAACAGCTCGGATGACCTCACCGGACCCCTCTCTGAGCAAGACGAGTCTGGCCACACAAACTCTCTGCACAGCTATCATCCACCTCTAGCTCCCAAACCCGTCCTGTCTGGCATCTACCCCCGCAACCAGCCCAAAGACAATCTGTCTGTTTTCCGGCGATGGATCGAGACGCCAGTGGAGCACAGACTTTCCTCTGACGCCAGTTCCAAGTCGGGGTCTTCAGACCAGGAGAGGAACGACCTGTCAGCCAGCGAGAGCGAGGACAGGTTACCCAGTCCAAAACCCAGACTGGATGACGGTGCAGACTCCCTATCCTCCTCCCTCACAGACATGGTCCTCCCAACCACTTTCTTTTCTGTGGACAGCTGCATGACAGATACTTACAGGGCCAAATACCACAAGAAACCAGGCTTGTACAGGAGAGCAGAGGACCACACCTCATCGGGGGAGAGCGATGCAGAAGGAAGGGGTCCCAATACAACAGAATCAGGTACGGCGCTCAAGAGACTGCATCTCCAGTCCTCGAGTGAAACTTCTGGATGCATCCCTGCTCCTACACAACTGAACTAAATAAATGGTTAATGGCCAGGCTTTTTAAGAACTTGCTTAAATGCCAAGGAGGTAATTCAGCCTTTTGATTCAGGTGTGTTGGAGCAAAGATTCAACCAGGATTTGCAGCAGAGTTGCACTTCAAAAGAGAAATGACTCTTTAATTTATTCTTATTTATTTTGCTGTTTAAAAATCACCAAACGAGTCGGCCAGGCCTAGAACCCATGTGAGATTTCATAAATGAAGCAGACATTTTGAACCACAATAGATGTGCTTTGTTTGCACCTTGGCAGTCCTTGTAGGCTTTGGCCGACTAGTCGAAGCTGGCTTAGCCTGACATAGGCTGACCTCTGCAGACTGGTCATTACATTGTTTGGCTGCTTAGAAGTTGAATTCAAACACTCTTCCTACCACAGTCTATTCAGAAATCATTAAGATAGCTGGAGAATGCCTATAGTTCTGGCCAATGAAATGTTTTTTGAATGGTTTCTGTGGCTTTAATTCTTTAAGTAAATATTTTTTTCTGCAGGGATAGGGAATGTGTTTTAATGTTTTATTTCAGTTTTAGATTTTTATCTGTGAAATTGGTGATATAAATAAAATGTACTACTTTGGTGAAGTCCTGATAGAGACACGAAATATTAGTCTATTTGAACAATTTCTTAAAAAGTTTTTTCTTTTTGCAGGCTTCTCTACAACTAAAACTACTGCAAAATGGAACCCAGTTACTCCCAAATTCCTGGATGAACACGGTTTCCTATGATCGAACAATGAACTTGAATGTTCTCGCAGCCGGACGCTGAATGGACTGACTGTTACACCAACTCTTTCTGTGGAATGTGTCGTTGCTCTCAGTGCGCTTGATGTAGCAAAACAGAATGCCAACGAGATTGCAGAAAGGAAGGCGATTGTCTTTATTTTGTGAATTTGCACAACAGAGCACTAGAAAGGTACAAAACGTCCTGAGAACTTTGCTGCATGTCTGGAGTTTTAGACCGGTGAAGAATGTGTCAGATTAAGTCACTTTAACAAACAAGAGATTAGAAAACAAATCACTCTAAGATGTATCATGTTTCTCCTTGTGCTGTACATTTTATGGAAGCTTTTATTTAACTACTCTCATTGTAGTGTTCATGAGGCGGTTGCCCCAGATCTCCCCTTTTTCTGATGTTCAGAGAGGTTCTCGTTCCTCTTTGAGAGATATTTGCATGGTCATTGTAGGGGAACATGAAAAAAGCCACTATTTTACAGACGTCTGTGTCCTTAAGTAACTCGACCATCTTGGAGGAGAGGCTTTATGTTTGAAGAGGTCTTTCACTAATGCCAGTGAAGGTGAAAACAAATTAGAATATTTGAGTGAAATGTGTACAGCACTACCTGCTATCTTGCTTATTTTTAAATGTGTATTAACTTTTATTATGTTTTGTATTTGTTTTCCATTGTTCTTTAACGCTCACTCTGTTTATGTGCATGGGCAGTTTAACAGTCAAGGCTTAATTCTTTTTAAGGGAGGTTAAGGATAAAGTGTTGCAACTGTCTTTCCTTTCTGTTATATATCTAATATTTCAGACTAATGCACAGTGCCTTTAGTATTTTTCTATGTCGAGGTTAAATGATGAAGATTTGATTTGTACAGCTCTTTGATTTTAAAGAATTTTTGTAACATTTAATTTTATTTTTTATTAACTGATGTCTAAATAAACAGTTTTATTTAACCATATTTATATGCATCACCTGTGGTCATATTTCACGTTGGAGCAGAAATGCTTATTTGTTTAACCCCATACTGTAAAAAAAAAAAAGTGATTTGCTGCCACCTGCTGGTTACATCGCCGTCTTCCCCAATGCAGTCTACCATCTTGCAAGTCCCTCTAACACACGTATGTGCAGAAAGGAGCAGGTATGTTCTTTTGCTTTCAAACAAGAAGGTACCGGTATTTTGTTTTTACTCTCTTTGCTTTAAATGTTGAGCTACCAGTTGCCATTTATTAAAACTAAAGGATGTTTCTGATCAATTTCAGGCCAATTTCTTAAATTCAGCTTTTTTAAAAAAAATCATATTAGACTATGTTCTGGATAAAATATTTAAAGTGAATTGATTCATTGCTTTCCTTTTATCTAAGCTCAGCAACCTCAACATGTTTGGAGAAGTTTCTTTAAGAACTTTTTATAATCCCGGGAAAAAACAACAAAGGAAGATGTTCGCTATTTGAAAAGATTCCATTGAAACCTTGAGGGGTATGTAATTCAACCAAGAATAAACCACACTTAAGGAGATTAGTTTTGTGGGCCTTCTCCAATTATTAAACCTTAGAGTATGTAAATGTCTGATTTTTATTTGCATAAATGATGTAAAAACGAATTCTCATTTTTAAATAAGAGATATTTTTGTTAATCCTAACTGATCTGTTTTTATTTTGTAATTATACAACCAACTTTTTTTAAAGGATAAATGGTTCATAGTTAAGTAAGGAACTTTAAAGATAATAAATATGGATGAAACCAGATGATTTTTCGGCAGAAATGTGCAATGATCTGCACAGCTCTGGATTCTGACCAGTAAATAAAGGTCTTGTCAACATCTTGCCAAATGGCAAGATGTTGACAAGAAGAAGTTACATATAAATTAAATCCAACCTGAACATTTAATTAAGATTTGTTGACTTATACTTGCAAAAAAAGAAAGATAAAGAAAAATGTATTTTACAAAACTTTATTGTACATTTTTAAATAAGCAATTTATGAATAAACTTAGATTATTTAAAGACAGATCAGAAGACAGATCTATGGATAGTGAAGAGTTTTAATAAATTTATGGCACGCTTAAATAATTACTACATAAGTTATTTATTGTCATTTCACACTCTTCACTCTCCATAAGAGTCTTGACTCTCCATAAGCAGTTTGGTATTAAGCTTTGAAAATATAAACAAATTTATCCCTCATATAGCTTTAGGGTTAAAAGCTAAATGTGTGTTTCTTTTCTTTTTTTTTACTGTTCCTCTGAATTTTTCTAAAACTGTATTAGTTCTTAGAAAAATTTACATTTTGAATACTTGAAATAAATCTTCAGTCCTACATTATTACAATTAAATACAAAATGTTGCTGCTTCTCTAAATTATTCTAAAAATATATTGGGGATAGATTATGAATAAAACGTATAGTGCTATTTATTACCTTGGATTTTATTAGAGGCTTAGATTCGTACTGCTTCTTCGCAGTTGGGCAGGTTTTACCGGTTTAGTTTTACCGTGTTTGGACCGGAGAATTTCAAATCTGGCAACAGTGGCTAATGGCGCCATCTTTGATATCAATGACCGTGAAGCGCCTTCGCCATGCTGGGTCAAAATATGACGCAGCTTCTACTTAAGCGTATTAAAAACAGATGCTGCTATAGCGCCTGGTCTCAGAAACACAAAACTGTCGGTGTGATAGTCATGAACTTTGGGACCTGGATTAAAAATGCTATTTTCTGATTTCCCAAGATGCGGAATCCGAGTGGAAACTTTGCGAGTCCGATTGAAATCGTGTTCATGGAGGCCTAGTTTGGCGTCTTGTACTTGACCTACAAGTAGGCCGCAGAGATGGCTAGTAGTCCGCGGGGGGTCATGTTTGAAATCGCTGCGTTGTTATTCGGTAAGTTATTTTTCGGTAACCTTATTCTAAATTTGTCTTTTTCCACCGAGTGAAGCCATTTTTTGTTTCTAAACGGAGCAGCACAAACGAAGAGACCCGACAGTGGCCTCTCAGTGGCGGTTTGGTTGGTTGCTGGCGTCCCTGAAACGTACGAGGAGATGTAATGACATCTGGAGTTAGTAGTTGATCGATTATGGTGAGGATCGCTTCCGTCAAGCTCAGGGCTCCTTACAAAGGACCGACTGGAGGTGAGAGAAGACGGAGCAGAGACACAACAGGTCAACTGATCAGGAGAACGTTCCTGAACTGTTCTCCTGAACTGATCCTTTCCATGTTCATGGAAATGAAAAGGAGATGGAGAACGGTTAGGTGTAGGTGAACAGCTAATTAGAACACCAGGCCAGGTGTAGCTTCTGTAGAGAGAAAAATAACTGAAACCCCCCCCCCAAAAGCTTAGTTTCTGACTAAACTTGTTTAGTTAGAAACACCAGAGTGCCACCTTCTGGCCTCTCTCCAGATCAGTTCAGTTCAGAGCAAGGAACTGTCTTTTGGCTTTGTTTTCCCCCTTTGTGGGCTGCCACCTTATCATGACGGAGGGGTTCGAGTGTCTCAGTGATCCTTGGAGACTTCGGAGGCTTTGTGCCTCTATCTGGGTCAGGTCTGCTGTGGCAAACGGGTCGTAGGTAAGGGATTGGACCAAGAGCAGCCTAAAGATCGCTTAGGAATATATACACAGAATGTCCCTATTTAGAGATGGTGATATAGACAGGGTTTCCGCTTACAACCAGAGCTATAGACAGAAGTCAGAGTTTCTCCCCGTGTTTTATCAGCCTGGCGGTCCACCAGGTTTTATTTTTCCCTCCACCAAGCAATGGGTTGTTATGTTAAATGGGGATTTTTCTCCACCAGTGACAGTAAAGACAGATTAAAATAAAGTTACTTTATCTCCAATGCTTAATGCACAAGGAAACTTTTCTGGAGATTAAATTTGACACCTGATAAACACTGGGTGTCATGTAAACATCAAGGATAACGTTAAGTATTATCCTTGATTAAATAAAACATCGGGGTTACAGGTTCTCAGCCATCCAGGACATGGAAAAACCAAAAAAGATGTATTTAAATTATAACTTGGTAAATTATGATTTAAATAACACATAATTTATACTGAGTCACTGCAATAAATCAATGTGAGGGATTTTATTAAGTGGAGTTACTTATTATAACTTGTTTTTTAGAGCCTTATTTATATAAGATGTGGCAGAGATTAGAAAAGTATCACTGAACTAAACTCGTATCTAAAACATTTAAATTTTAGTTGGGTCCATGAGTCTCAACAGTTTGTTTACTGAGAAGCCGAGTCCTGAAGCTTGAACACATTAAAAACTTTTTAAACCACTTTTTACGTTGCATTTCACTGTGACTTTAAAACCCAGGCTAACATGGTAGCATTCTCTGCATTTGATGAGTCCATATTAAAATTTAAATAATGTTGAAAATGTTCTCACATCAATGTAATTTGGCACTATACTGATAAAATGGCTTTGATTTGATTGCTAAAATAATATTTAGGAACACAACTGTTAATCTGGAAGATTCTTTTTATGTGACGTTCTCCACAGAAAGTGATGGTGGTCTCAATTTGACCTTATAAGTCTTGAATTTGACACATGGTTTAGATTAAATAATATTCATATGTTTAAAGAGTTTATTGTTATACTTTCTATTGTATGCAAAGTGGCAGTCAAAGCAGTTGTAGTGGTTTTGATCAAGGGTGAACAGTGATTAACTGTTTCTTTTTCCACTTGCTTCTTAATCCAAGAAAAATCAGAAGAGTATCAACTGAGGCTGTCCACATCCTGCCCCTGGGTATTAATCGACTCATGATGCCGTCTTGTGATTTGTTCTTGTTTAATTCAGGTTCCCAAACATCAGCAATACCTGTTATATAAACTCCACCTTGCAGAGCCTCACTTGAGTCTAGAGAATTTATGTTTTCAGGAACATCATCTATGTGAAGAAGGTCTAGACTCACGAGCCTCAAAATCAGCTAGCGAGCTTTCAAGCTTTCAAATCAAAGCTCTGTATTTTACAGGAAAACGGCAGTGAAACGCAGATAATGTCTCTCACCACAGAAATCGTTGTTCTTCGTTGTCCATCTGCAGAGAACAAACTGAGGTTAGAGATCGTCAGTCCTTGACAGACTACCAAGTGAAGAACATCCCCCCTGAAATCCTTCTCGGAAGTGTTCCTTGATCTGGCTTCGGAGGTTGGTAGCAATTTGCAGAATGCAAGTCGAACAAGGTTTTTACTTTGCTCATTACAGATGGAGGTGAAGAGAATAACTTCCCCTGTGTTTGCAGAATGTTATGGCAGCTTAACAGTAACTTTTCATAGAGACATTAGTGATTGTTCTCTCAGGTTCAGCACAGGGTCTTATAATGGTTTCTACAGGCCTCTACAGAACACTGACATGCTGAGGAGGTAGTAACTACTACGGAGAGAACTAAAAGTAATTTTAGCCTGATTTAGATGCATAGTATTGTAAGTGCTTATCTTCTGGGAGGTGGATATGTTGTAGTGTGGTTGACAGACAGAAGCTAGCTACTTTGATGAACTATATTTGAAATTAGAGCAGGGTGTAAATAATTTCTGTTCGATGGAATCGCCAAGGTGAATCATTGTCGCCTTCCATGTCATCATACCAATGCTGACGTTGCTGGCTGAACAAAGAAATGGGTATGGGTACAATATGAACTAATACAAAGCAATGCTATAAATTGCATAATTAATTTTGATATCATTATTTCACATTGTAGGGCTCAGCCCTATAAGGCAAGTCAAAAAAGAGAAGGAAAAAGTTTATCTCATAAATGTTCCTGTTTATTGTCCTCCACCAAACTGCTGAAATTAAATGTAATTGTCAACCCTGAATCCATTTTTTTTGTAGTCAATGTGTGTCTTCTATGATTACAGCATGCGTTTTATGCACATGAGAACTCGGTGATGATTTCCATGTACATTAGTTTGCCCTTATTCTAAATTTGGTGAGGCAACGTACACAGCTATAAATCTTTGGTTTGATTTGACTGCCATTTATCCAAAAATGTGTGCCAGTTAAATTTTCAGTCCCGATATAAAACTCTTTTCACTATTCATTTCTTCTTCCTATAATCTTTTTTTCCCCCCTCCCAGCTCTTTTTGTCCTGTCTGTATTTCTTGTACCCAGTATGGAAGATGTGTACGTGTTCGTACTCATGTGCACACAGCCCACAGGGCCCCTCTGTTCTTGTTGTCAATCTGACAAGGAGTAGGAACGGGATTATCAGAAAGAGGCTTGCTCTCACTCGGGGCAGAAGAAAGTGTGAAATCTGATTGCTCGGCAAGAGAAATGGGGGGTGGAAAAATAGGACCTTGTGAGGTCGGAAGAAAATTTAAGAGGCTGAGGAAGCCACGGCATCAGGGTTCGTTGACAATTTTCAACCTCGAGAGACTTCGGAAAGCAATGATTCAGAGGTTCTGCTTTGCTAATGCGCTGTGATGTGTTTGTAATTTCTTGTGCCTGTCAAAATAATGACTTGGATTCTTGCCGTCATTATATTCCTAAATCATTCGCCGGTGGCGGAAATAAACCACAATTCTCTTTTGGGAAGGAAACAGGATGTTGTTTTAGTAGGTTGCGTCCACGCATTGGCATTCTCACCATTTACCACTAGGGGGAGGTAAAACATAATGTTTTTCTGTCACATTCAGAGTCAAACCATTTGCAAGTTTCAAAATATTTTCCTTCATAATACTTGTTTCAGTATTTTCGCATGAAATAAAACCGCAACTGTGAATGTGGAGAGAGTTTTGTTTTGGGATATAAACAAGGCATTTTGGATTTAGACTGAAGGTCCATGTATGGACTGAAATTAGACACATAAGACCTCTCTGTCTTCTTCTTTTGTCTATATTGGAATCTGTCACGTGTTGCTGGTCAGATTGGGTGTTGTTGCCTTTTTATTTTTCCAGATTCCCTTGTCTCTCTAGAAGTACATCAAGTTTTATCAGTCATCCTCGCCTCGGACAAATCGATATCAGTCACGACTTGAGCTCAGACTCTTTATTATGCCAAACGATGTTATGAGGATTAGAATGATAGAAAATGTACAGAGCAAAGACTCGACTTATCGCCTCTAAGAAGTACTTGCTCTGTAAACTTTCCCTCTCTGTGACTTTTAGGTGTTTTTAATTGCAATTTGAAATTCTAATCCTTTCATTATTTGAGGTTTTTTTTCTCTCCTCCATAATCTTGCAGTCTTTCACAGAGACCACACTGATTGCATGTTATTGCTTTGACCCCGGCAGACAGTTTCTTAATGCTCATTTAGGGAAAATGTTCGCATCCTTTTGTTTGCTTTGATCTTTATAAGCCCTGCCAAGTTGTTGGTGTGAACTGTACAAATTTATGCAAATATAACATCAGCTGCAATCTGCATAAAAAGGAAAAAGCCCTTTATAGTTTCCTTAAGCATCCATTTTTCAACCTATGTTTTTTTTTTTATTCGTTGTAAAATTTTTTGCTGGATATGTATTGAATTTTACAACGAAACAAATGCTTTTTCTTGCCAATTGTTTTAATTTTAAAAGATGTTAATACGTCAGTCAAAATATAGAGATGCATAACAAACTAAATAGTTAAAATATTAAAGATCGGTCTGTTTTTCTTTAATTGGAGAACGTCAGCTGGAGATGGGCACCAGCAACCCTCCTGACCCCATTAAGGGACAAGGGTGTAAGAAAATGGATGAATGAATGAATGGACTATCAAAGTAAAATGAATTCCATTACGAGCAAAGGTAATTGTACAAAAAACACACAAATATTAAATTAGAAAAATGCATTAAAGATAAAAAGGAATAAATAAAATCACATTTTTGTAGCATTATATGCTAGGATGCATATGCAAATATTTGTAGTAAAATTTTAGTGCTTTTAATGATTAATTTCAATGATGTTGCACTGAATGCTTTTTACACTAGGATTTTATTTTAAATCACATCTCAATTTAAATCCCTGTAGGTAGTTTTGAAGGTTTTAGTGGCTAGTGGTCTTTTTATCATGCGGGGACAATAAAGATGTGCTTTAATAAAGGCTCATATATAGAGAGAGGAATTGTGTATATCCAAGTCTTGTTCTTAGAGTGATGCACAAACCGAAAGCAGTTTTGTCCTTTGTCACTGGCTGAGATTATGTGGTAAACACCGGTTGAAGGAGAAGCTTTTGCAGGATTGAGAACTCTGCAGCTTGTGCCTGGGAGCCGAAATGGGGCGTGACGTATCGCATCCCCCGGTACGTTCAGGCGCAAAGCTTTTACCGTCTCCCTGGAAACCCAAAAGTGAGCCACCACTGGCAGACAGCCTGTCATGGATTCAGGTAGAAACAGGAGCATCCTTCGTGTGAAAAGCCAATGCAGAGCCGACACAGCAGGGGGGGTCTCGGGGAGAGGAGGGGGTTGCAAATGGCTCTGAAGTCTGCAGGCTTAAAAGTGTTGATAACTGTGGATTAGCTCTGCCTTCTCCCACAGGCAGCTTGACAGCAGTGTGGTCTCTGCCTCTTCAACCTTCCCTCCCTGTGTTTGTGCCAAATACAAAGATGCACGGATGCGTACAAAAACGCAAACGCTGATGTTTCTATTTGAGTGTGGGGGGAGAAAAAAAACTGAGCCGACGACAACTTCAGCTCAAACAGATGGTAGTTTATCCTGTAGTTATTTAAAGGGCTTTACACACTTTGTTACTTTTTTTGAATCCAGTCAAGTATTTCACCAGGTAATGGCAGGCACAATGTTTCCAATCCTCCTTAGTGTTTTTACTCATCGAGCTGTGGATGTGAGATTCACTCGATTGATATTTTACTTATGAACACATTGAATGTTCTCAAAAACCACCGCTTTAGAGTAAAATGTTGTTCGGCGTATGGTCATCGACATTCAAATTCTCACTAGAATTTGGATCTGGACTTTGGCTGGGCCATTCTAACACCACAACATGCTTTGATCTGAGCCATTCCATGGTCACTCTCGCTACACATTCATGATCATTTTCCATCTTAAAGGTGAAACTCAAATTATTTTTTTTACAGGTTTTCCTTCAATATTTATTAGTCTCCATACATCCTCTCTGTAAACTCTTTCCAGCTTCTGTGTCCATCCCAGAGAAAAGCATTCCCACACCATGATGCTGCCTCCACCTTACTGAATAATAATCAAACATACCTTATCAAGACACTATACTTTTCTGGATTCAGGGACTTTTTTTCTCCACAAACCGAAACATGTATGTTAGGCTAACTTCTTACTTTAAATCGTTCTATGAGGTCTATCCCTGCTACCGCTTTACTCCTCAACTGGAGTAAATGTGCCATTAACACATATATTTTTTTTGGAATGAGCTAATGAATTTTCCGGTGTGTCAATATCTTTGACCCAAATGTAGAAACATAACATTTTTGAAGAGGAAAACGAAACATTTTGACCAAGAAAATGAAAGAAAACCTATATGTTCATCTTCCTCAGTTTGCGTCATGACTGATTGTCTCGAATGGGTTAGGCCTTGGAGTTGTTCAAATCACAGCGGTCGGCTTACATACCTCATAGAGAAGCAAAGAAAGGAAAAGCTAATGACCAAGCGTATAAGTAAACTTAATTTTCATTAAGCAACTTTATGCTTTGGGGTATTTTTATTTTATGTGATCCTATGATTAAAATTCCCAGCTGACTTTATTTGAAAGGACCAGATGGACACATTAACTTCTCTGCATAGGAAAGTAATATCCATAGAGAGTCAGCAAGGGAGGTTTGGTACGTCTATCCAACATTATACGTCTGATTTTATGGACCGATGCATTATTTTCAGCAGCCTTCTCTCCATGTTGGATTTTCGTCAAGCTATTATATGCTGACAGGTTTTTGGCCAGTTCTTAAATTTTTCTGGTAATTTATGGTTAAAGTAAAAATGTGACTTCTATATAGTAACATCAGCAAAGTACAGATAATTCTAAGTACTACTTAAATTCTCAGTTTATCGGAGGGAGACAATTGTACAAATGAAATCCTTGTTGACCCTTGGTGAACTATTCTGGTCACTCATTTAGCTTCTCTGTGTGAATCTTGAGAGCATCTGGTCATGACCTGGTTTAAGGTGAAAATTTGTTCTTTAAACTTCCAGTGTTTTGCACCTGAATATTACTAATAATGCTAATTGTAATTTTTAAACATTGTTACTAAAAATGTGATGCGTAGATCTTCTTTGAAGGGAACACACAAAACTGACACTTTGTGCAACTTTTAGCAAAGTTAACTTTAGGTAAATTAATTTTTTACATATTTATTAAAACTTTCAGCGTCCTAGCAGGACAATATAAGCAGAATATCAGGGAAAAAAAGAGAAAAGCTCCTCAGTCTGCTCCCAGTGGGCATGATGCAGTTTGCGGAGATGCACAGCTCTCGGTCAGAAAGGACCAATCAGAGCCAGGAGGAAGGTTGTTGTGCTTGTGCTTGTGCTTGCGCTGCTCACACCCTTCCTTCGTACAGCTGATGCAGCCATTCAAACTCAAGATTGCCGACGTGCCAATGGCAGACATGCAACCCAGCGTTGCACAAAAACTCCCCATATGTTGAGTTGTCAGGAGGCTCCTATGTAGGGGAAGAGCTAGGGAGCAGAGCAGAAAGCAGAGGGGAGGAACACGGTGTTCTCACAACTCCCTTTGCAACTTGTAGATAGGTTTACGAGAACAGAGCAGATTTGGTCACCATAACTTTGAGTGGATGTATTTTCTTTGTGTGTACAATTTCGGAACCATGAGATTTTGTGATTTTTCTCAACAGGAAATATTTTCCATATGCTATTGAATAAAGACATTTCTTGTAAGCTAGGAAGAAATGTGGTATTCTTCTTTGAGCCAGTGGCCCAGCAGCCTGGAGCAACAGGTAGTCTCACTTTTTAACTGTAAGAGTGGCATGATCAAGTTTTTTTTGTTCAGTTTTGAAACTATACCTTTTAAAGCCTTGGCATAATGTTACTATTCCAGATTAGCCATATCATGTCTAATTAGAGCAATTTAGATTTTTAGTCTGTTAAACTGTGAAACACGTGAAAAGGCCTTTGTCGAGTAACAATATTTATTCAGTGCCGTATGCCTGTAACGCAGAAGACTAAATGCATTCACTCTCAGACGGAGGACTGACTCGCCCGGTGACACCCCTATTCTCAACAAGCAGCTTAGGGAGCCGGTGTTTGCACCCCCTCCTCTTCATCCCGCGGCGATAACGCCACGCGGAGCCTGTTTCGCAGGGAAGACGGGAAGCGAGAGGTAAATAATTCTTTGGCATTTGACAAAACCGCGCACGCAGGCAAACACGTGCGCAGCGCGAAGACGGATCACAACCCCCACCGCTGTCATCGAATTAATTCATTTTGGATTTCACAAATATGACCTGTGATTGCTGGTTGTCAGCGGGGGTATGAGGTGCGGGGGTGGGTCAGTCAGAGGCTGATACATGAAATGATTGGGAGAGTGCAGCGTGTTCCCATTATCTTGTCCCTTGCATTGTAATTATCACTCCTGCTCTTTCTGCACCACTGCTCCCATCTCTCTTTGCCATTGTAATTGTGATTGACTGGTGTGGCAGCCAAAACAGAGCAGCCTGAAAAGGCATCAGACCCACATCTCATAAACTGCCCCGCCATTTGATCTCCTCCTTCACACTGACTGCTCCTCCGCGTCGTCTTCGTCCCCGTCGTGTTTTCTTTTTCCTTTTTTCAGGTTGAAGGGAAGTGGCAGCTCGACGATAAGAAATCGCGCTTGTAGAGGAGTGCGGATTCGACATGCCAACGGGATATTATTCAGTGTTTTCCTATTCAGTGTGACTGAATATAATTACAGTTTATGTTCAACCCAAGCATGAATTGATAATACATGCTTTCAGTGGCGCTGAGCGCCGCTCAAACATCACGGACATGTATGGTAGTGACTGCCAAGCTAGTCACAAAAAGAGGAGAAATTATATTTACGCGCGAGTTTAAGTAAATTAGAATATCATCCAAAAGTTGATGCAATTCAGCGAAACAACTTAAAAAGTGAAACTCGTACACAAAGTAATTCTATTCAAGTGTTCATTTTGGTTCAATTTGATGTTTCTGACTTACAGCTAATAAAAACTCTGCTTTCCAGAAAATGTTAATATTACACAAAGTCAATAATGCGGAGAAGTTTCACTTCCCAGAAGCAATCTTATGACAATCATGAGGAAGACTACTGAGGAGAAAATTGTCCAGAACACAGTCAACTCCGCCCTCCGCGACGGTTTATGAAGCTGTCTGTTTGCATGGTGCCTTTTCTAAGTTAAGTGGAAGGCAAAAGTCTAGTAGAAAAGGGTGAACAAGAAAAGACTTTGTGGAGACTCATAAGCTTATCCTGGACATGAGCTACACATGTCATTTGTACTCTGCCACTCCTGAAGCAGAGACATCAGAGGAAAACAAAGAGAAAGGACTGCACTAGTCCAAAGATCTCTTTTTAAATGAAAGCACATTTTAGATTTAATTTAGAAATCTAGGTCCCAGAGTCTGGAGAACAGTGGAGAGGCAAAGAATCTAAGTTGCTCAAGAGTCGATACAGTTTTTTTGTTGTTTTATTATGAAAAGCAAAGTCGGTGCCTGTCGGAGCACTCCATGCTTCTCACTGTTGACGAGCTTTATGGAGAAGTTTATTGAGATTTCTAGCAGGGCTAAAACTGCCCAAAACACCAATATCTGCTTTAATGATTGATGATGTGCTTGATTAGCCAGCAGACATAATCCCCATACATCATCTATGGAGGATTGTCAAGAGGAACATGAGACGCCAGACTCAGTAAAGACGAGGTGACGGCTGCTATTAAAGCAACCTGGACTTTCTTAACTCCTTATTACCTGAATTTATTTACAACTGTTTAAAAATAACTATTTCAGTTGTCGTTGACACAGATTATACATTGAATAAAGATGGTTAATTTGTAGATGGGCCGGACAATGGAAAGAAATCTATGTATTTTATAAACGAATACATGAAAAGTAGCCATAGCTTTCTCTAGATCTGACTGCTAAATTGCAGTAAAGTTTGAAATATACCTCAACTTGCATTCATGGTAGCGTAATGTCAATAAAGGGTTACGACACAGGTTGATTGGTTTCATGAGTGATTCATAAAAAGGATTCTGACCAAGTATTAACGGCACATACTCAGCAGTTCACTGGCATAGTTTTTCATTAATTATTTTTTTGAATGCACACTTTTTCCCTCCACCGAATCTTCCACAAATGTGCTTGGATACAACACTTGGATGCAACTTGTTTACCGTCCCCGTGGAGGTCGAGGGCGACTTTCTGCTAGACAACATAGTGAGCATTCATCCCCATTGTTGTGTCAGTCACAGAATACCACTTCCGTATTAAAAATCCTTGTTAAATGGATTTTTAATACTAACTAAATCTAGTATGTTGATTAGCCATCTCCCACATTCGTCAAAACTGGATAAAATACACACTGAAACTACTTTCGCTCTGAAAATAATTACTGAAAAGTAATTTTGGTGATGTAGTTAACTAAGAATCCCCCTGTGAACCCACTTGAGTTCTGACCTCGTCTCGGCACAGCAGAAACAAACAAACAAGTCAAAATTTTCCCAACAAGTCTCCTTGGGGCTTTGAAATGCCAGAGTGTTGCTCTGCGACAGGCCTGAATGATGCACCTTGTCAGAGAGGGAAGTTCATCAGCAGCCACTGAGAGTGCCATCGATTGAGCTGCCCTGAGCCGCGGCAGGTAATGGATTGGATTTATTCCTCTTTGGATCAGGCCCCTGCACACACGTGTAGACATGCTTGCATGCGGAGACGGCATACAAGGTGCATACGCTCTTTGTGCCTGGGTTCTGCACTGCACGCACCACCTTCTGCCGCCGCATCGCCTAATGTTTGCCTACGCCGCTCACGCCGACCCGTCTGGAGACCCGTGACATCGTGCAGACATTTTGACAGCCGGAATCAGATGCAGTGATTTATTGTCAGCCGCTGCCTGGACAGGAAGAGGGGTGGGGAGAGGGGAAAACAAGACAAGGAAGTAGTAGTTTGACAAATGTCCTGATATCTATCAGACATCTGTCTGTGCTTATTTTAGCAGTGAGAGATGAGTATCATCAAATCTATATTTCTGAGGAGGAAAGGGGGATCAAAACTTGATGGAAGATGTCTCTCTTGTCGAAGAGTCGCAGCGGCTTAACGGTTGTTTATCCCCCCCCCCCCCCACCCCCCCAACATTTTTTTTGACGTCTAGCTTTCACAAACAGATATTATGTAAATCCTTATCAGTAAATCATTTGGACAACATTTCAAGCACCATTACTGTGACAACGATAAACAGACTGCAAGATGGAAAAGACGCGGTTAAAGCGGGGCTTTGCTCGCTTCTCAAACTGTTTGAGGCGATGCATCATGAGCTCGTGTCTTACGAAACATGTGCTAAAAGCTAATTAGACTAATCTCTTTGGTAGAATTATTACCTATAATGGCTGTAATATATGAACTGTGATCCGATGCGGGAAATAGTAGGTGGCAATCCATCTCTGACCGTACCCCAAGGCTGTTTTTTGACAGCATGCATTTTGTTTGCGTGTGTGTGTGTGCATGTACATATGAAAATAAATGTGTGTGTGCTTTGTGATGCCTGAATTTTGCAATTGCGAGTAGGTTTATGTGGTGCGTTTCTAAAGTATTCACATCCCTTGAACATTTTTCAGTTTGTTACTGAAACCACAAACTTCAATAAATTCCATTGGTACTTCATGTGACAAATGCAGATTTAAGTGCCAGGATAATGATGCATCATTTTAAAAAAAATGTTTTACAAGCAGAAATCTAAAATAAAGTACAAAAGCCCTTGTATCCTGATATCCCTAAATAAAATCCTGTGCAATCAATTACCTCAACAAGTTGCTTAATTAGTGAAGAAGTCGGCGTGTGTGTAATTAAATTTCCACATAAATCCAGCTGTTCTGCTGGGATCTCGGCGGTTCGCTGGAGCATTATGGCATCAGTGAGGACCGAGGAACACAACGGGGTCAGATCAGGGACGAAGTTGTGGAGAAATTTAAAGCGGGAAACGTCTCACAGAGGACCAATCCGTCATCTGAAAATGGAAAGGGTATTTAACAACAACAAACCAACCGAGACACAGCCCTTCTACCCAAACTCACAGACCAGACATGAATAACTTTTATCAAGAAGAGGCCATGCGACCTCTGGTAGAGCTGCACAAGTCCACATTTGACTTTGATCAATTTTTGCCTATAGGAGAGTAAAATTGAGATCAGTATTTAACATTTTAGCCCAGGTGTGGTGGAAACATTGTGGTGGCAGCGTCATGGTGTGGGTATGTATTTAAAATTTTTTTTGAGACATGCAAGCTGGGAGCTATGTGCAAGGCAATCCCTGGGGAAACCTTAAAGGGACTGCACTTTTTGCAAAGAAAAGTTAAAAAAATCATGCTCTAAATGTGCAAAGCTGCTAGACTCAGGAGGTACTTTTCAGTTATTTTCATTTGCAAAAATAATGTTACTGTCCTTTCTCTCCACACTTATTCTCTACTTATCTTATTATAATTATTTATATTTTTTGTGTAAATCTACATGTTTTGACTTGCCTGTTACTTTGCTGCATAGAATAGAAAAATGTTATTTCTATTCTATTCCATTTATCCCATAAAGCCAAAGATAAAATTCTTTGAAATTTGTGACAAACTGTTGGAACATTACATTGATATGAACACTGAGCAAGAAGACGGACCGATACGAATAAGTGATGAAAATGAAGATACAAAACAAAGTCAGAATTTACAATCCTGTTAACTTAATTATGCCCTTTAAATGACTGCATTGTGTTTTTCTACGATGCAGATGGCTGTGGTCAAAGCTCTAGTTGGTTCAGAACCTTGATGACTCTTACTAATGAGTCTGTGTGGCTCAAGCATCTGTCTGGATGTCTAATGCAGTTCACCATGTGGGGAATGTCATTTGCCGTCTGGCTTGTATGTAGCTTTCCTCCAGTCTCTACAGGCAGAGCCGACGTCATAATTAGGCCACAAGCAAAACAACCTGAGGTTCAGCTTTCTCTTTTGCTGACCAAGACCTATCAAAACGGCCATTTCTTTCAAGAAATCGAGGTAGCACTTGACTTGGAGGGAGAAACAAATGTACCAACGCATCAGAAACGATTGCGCCTGTTGCACAACTTGTGAAATATTGCATTTAATGTTCAGAGGAACGGTTGCAGAAGGGAGATTTTACGAGTGCACTCAAGTTTCAGTTAGAGCTGCAGGGTGCCCATTTGTGTAAAAGTTTAATTTCATCCTCAATAATCCTAAAGTGCATTATGTAAAATAGGGCTGAAATGAAATGTTCCGGTCTTTATTGAAAAAAAAAGAAAAGGAAAAAAACAAGCTTGGACTTTGACAGTGAAACTTGATAGTCCTACAATTTGCGACTTTCCCCAGTACACATACAGACTTCAAACTTTTACCGTCAAGGGCTCTTCAGGCACCTTTTTACTCTATGGAAAGAAGAAAAAAAACACAAGCGAATACAGGCAAATCGGCATAAAAGCTAATGAAGCACCCACGTACCCGCTGTTGCGAGGTAATGAGTGTACTTAGCTCTAAGGGAAAGGACATCTCCAACGGATTTTCAGTATGTGCCCACTTCCCCAAGTGCTTAATCATGGTGTTTGATTATGAGCAGCCATTAGAATCCTGTGAGTCAGCCGCACTCATACACTGCAAGGAATTATGGTGTGCTTGATTGAATTTAACATTCTTTGCCCCTGGTCTGCAGAAGCTCACCATAAGATGGTGGAAAAAAGGGTGTGGGGAAAATAAAATAAAATAAAAAGCCCACAGAAGCCTCGTTCTAACATGTGTATAACTTCGAGCGAGGAGAGCAGCTTTGTTTGCAGGGAGCTCTTTAGCAGACATGGAGCACTTCATAGCTGTGAGCTCGACAACGTGATCCACTGAGCCGGCTGCGACTTCTCCATGAGTGGGAGCTCTTCAGTCAGCCGAGGTTGCACACGTTCAAACTTATTCTTTCATTAAGACAGAAAAAGACCAGGAGTGCAAACCAGAAAATAGATTTCTGGTATGTTTCAGAAATCTTGAAAAAGGATAAAATAGTATAATTCTATTTTATCTCCAGTTTCTGCTAAGCTTGATGCTGATTTTAGTCTACTTGGTAATATCCTTAGGAAGATATTGAGCACATTTTTTGTAGGCTTCCTGCTTTGATTGGTTATTAATAATTTACCTTGTAAGCAAAGGTTTGCTGAGATAGCACTCGCATTTAAAAACAAGTGTTCCAATATAAAATAAAACAAAATAATAGGGTCTTCTAAAACTGGGTGTATAATGACAATTAGAGCTGTATCTACTACTAAAATAAGTGGAAAAGAAGTCAAAATTATAAGACAAACTGCAAGAGATTTAGAAAGCCTGAAGAATATTGCTGGAACCACTTTAAAGTATTTCATATAGTCTAACATTTGTAACAGTACTATTTTTTCCACTTATAGGATAAAACAAAGATGTACATATAAAAAAGTTAAAATATAAACATGGGTGTAGCTATTAATCCAGATAATGACAGTCCGCAGTTTTGGTTTCACAAGAGTAAGACAAGTCAAAGATTATTATTATTTTTCTAATTAGGAAAAACTAAGAAAAAACATTCATGCTATTAAGAATGCTTAAATGTATAATAATCTAATTTTAAAATCTCTGGCTTTTACCTGATAAGGGTTGATCAGTCACTCATAGTGCTTATCTTTCTGTTCAAATCTCACTGTTTTGTTTTTCCTATCGAAGACCTAAACATGTTTCAAGACAAGTGCTAACTTTAGTGTGGCTGGCGGCTAACAGTTGACCAGTAATAGATCTTACAAAACACTTACTTCTGTTTCTGTCATCATTTATTTTTGGCTTACTTGGTGCTTATATTCTTGCAAAATAGTCATTTGAACCTATTAGCATCAAAGCAGATGCTAAGTTCAAAGTATGAACTTATGAGAGACACATATTATAAACAACAGCTGTTAAGAGTCACTTTAAGGCATATTTATGTAGATAATGGTTAGTTAGTTGTAACATTGTCACAATACTTACAAATCCTTTGTTTTCTGTCTGTCACTGTGTCTTTTGTTTTGAGTGAGAATGCTAGTATCATAATGGTGGTGGGGCGGCAATATGATCAAATCTGATGAACTGCAGTTTACACTTATTAAAAACCAGTTGTGTACATGCAAAACAGTCATTTAGTTAGGCAACAATAGGAAGCTTAAAGGCAGATGCTAACTTTAGCATTTGTTATAATCTCATATGTCATATGTCACTCAGCCATTTGAAAAAAAAAAAAAAAACAGTGGAGGCTACTTTCATGTTTGTAGCCAAGTTGGGTCGGTTTTGCAATCTTTTGATGTATCCAATTAAATCCTCCTGAGCCTTGAACATCATTCACAAAGAATATTGAAAATCTCTTTGTCGTTTTTAATCCATTATCACTCCGGTTTCCTTGCCCGCCTTGTGATCTCTCACTGTCCCTTTCTCCTCTGTCTCCCTCGTTGTGCCGCGGTGTCACCGGGCACACCTGCTTCATCCAGCTGTCAATTACAGCACAGAATTACAGACTGGCACACAATTAGGGTACGCCTCACGCACTGGCCCACGCTGGTAATGAGTTTCCCCAGTCATTGATCAAAGTCAAAACCACCCTAGACCAGAGTTTCCCAATTAATTTTCCTCTTTTTTTTTGTGGGTTAGCCGGAGAGCATCTATGCTTAGCAGCCTGAGATTTCTCATTCCAGCATCTATACTGACAAAACTTGCAGCAGCAGTTGGATACAACCCCCAAAGGAAAATGTGTGATGCAGTCTTTTTTTATGTTACTCTTATGATTTTGTTCAAATGGACCTTATAGACTACGTTTTGTACATTTAAGGCAGTGGTCCCCAACCTTTTTTTGTGCCGCGGACCGGTTGAGACTTTGAAATTTTTCGGCGGACCGTGGGGGTGGGGGGTAGGGGGGCGTGCGCGCTAAGGCAGAGACCGTTACGCAGAGCGGATTGTAACGTGGGACTCACCTACCGGGCCGCATGTGTCTCTTTTCCCCCCTTTGCTGCCTGTGGTTCAATGTTGGCGCACAACTAACCGAGAGAATCCGGTTACAGGATTTTCAAAATAAAAGATGCTCCAGACTCAAATAATACGTAAAACGGAAATATTTAATTATTTCTTGCGCCGCGGACCGGTACCGGTCCGCGGACCGGGGGTTGGGGACCACTGATTTAAGGTACTATCCGTTTTGACCTTATCGAGAGACGTAAATTAAGTAAACCAAAATAAGCAAGATTCAGCAGATGATTATGTGGCAGAAGAAGAATATCTTTAGGATTTTTTTTTCTAGCAACAAAAAGTTAATAATAATAAAACCTGCTTACTAGGTACGATGCTTGCACATTTTTCTTTAACATATTTACATTTCTATTAATATTTGCCTTCTCCTTTCAGGGCTGGTTTATAATTATTTTATTTCCTAAAAAGCATAAGAGACACATAATAAAAACACTCTTTCTGTGGGAGAAAAACAGATTAGTTAGATCAACACAATAATGTGTAAATTCTTCAGACTCGTAGTTGAGGGTAACCATGGTAACTCGAGGAGCTGCAGAAATTTACAGCGCTTTAGCATTAGCCTAATCTAAATGCCATGTTTGTATAGTGGTTTAGCAGTAGCTTCTGCTAAATGCAATGTTGCATTAGCGACACAGCAGACCTGTAGAACGAGGCGCTCTGGTCAGGTGAGAACAAAACGAAACATTTTGGCCCTCATTCAAAATGGTATTTAGAATAGAGTAGAATAGAATAGAAATACTTTATTCATCCCAGCCGGGGATTTGTTGTGAAAAACCAACACGTCACAATGAACACACAAGATCCCCATGGTGAAACACAGCAGTGGCGGTATCATGCTCTTAAGATGGTTTTATCAGTGGGGGTCAGGAATCTGGTGAGAGTGGATGGTGGATGACTATAGCTAAGTGCAGTGCACTTGAGACTGGGGCAGATTTACACCGTCCTGCAGGACATTTGACCAGAGCTACAATGAAGCGGTTTAGGTCAAACGTGCGGGGGCTGAAATGGCTCACTCAAAGTGAGATTGACCTGCTTCCCAAAAAGAAAAGGTGACATTTTGTGTCTTATTAATCGGTATTAATGTCTGCTAATGCTTTTGCAAGGCCCAGTCTGTTTGCTTGCAAGTTCTCTGTCTGTGTATTTTTCCTTTCCTCCGAGCTCCTTTAAGGTGCTGCTGCAGATTATTTAATAGAGCTCTCATCTGAGCGCAACTGCATGTGCATCTACTTCTCATTATGCAGGTGTCAAGACGTGAGTGGTGGGCTTCTCTGCAAATAATACGGGAATGACGTTCCTTGTTTGTTTTTTTCCCCCCTTAGATGTAAAATGCGGTGAAGCAGGAGGGAATTTGGCCATGGGAGAGTGGAGTGACAAAAAGAGTAAAGAACAAGCTAAGCATGGTCACACACGGTGTTCAAAGCCAGTGGGCACAGGTTTCTGTGACTGATAACCAACCAGTGGTGGATGGGAACTTTCCAGTCACACTTTTCTGACTTAATGAAATGACCTAAATGAAACCGGCAATCTCAGCCTGTTTTCATGTTTCTTTCCAAAATTCCTCCAAGCATTTACCCTGTGTCATGTCTTGGCCTCTGTTCAAGCACGCTGTACAAAACAATCTTCCTGGATTCTTATTGAAAATAAAGCAAAAATGTCAAATATTTATGTCTGAAGGAGGGGAATAGATGCGTGGGAGCCAGGTAAGGTAGAAATCCTCTGGTGAAGGCAAGGCAGTGAATTAATTTTGGTTCACGGCTCACTAGTGAGGGAGAAGTAGTTTGAATAATGAGAAGAGGAAGCAGTGATAATGGAAATCTAAATGATTAAAGTGCGTATTTGCATGGTATTGGGGGGAAGCGATATGACGGGGACTCGCAGGAGAGTTAGGGTGATGAGACGGCGAACAAAATCAGTATCAAAGAGACATAAAGCACAGCTATTGTTTGCCGTTTTGTCAGCGAGCGTTGATCCGTGCAGCTGGGAGGACAATAATGTGGCTTCAAATACAATAAATGAGCTGCGTGTTTTCGAAAGCCGTCGAAATGGCAAACGAGAAACATGCGTACATTCAGACCTGACAAGAAATCCTAAATGTCCCTCTGCAGGTGGAACAACACAGCAGCAAGAAAGACAAACTGTGGCTTGTGAATTTATCCATGCATTCATAATTTTGAAGTGAGCGAAAAAAATTATGCATGGTTTTCAAATTTTTATGATAAATATAGATTGAAAACTGAAGAGCTTCGGCTGCAGTTGTCTGTGGGTGCGCTTCTAGCTGCCTTTAATGTCTACAGATTGAAATATTAGAAAAAATTTTCCTTGAAAATATCTCGGTCAGATTGGTGGAGAGCATTTTGCGTGGACGTCGGCTTTCAGGTTTTACCAGATGTCTAATTGGATTTTGGTCTGGACTTTAACTGTCCCCATTTCTGACCACAGCTGAAGACACAGAGACCTTTATGTTCCCCATTTTCATCAATCAGAATCCCCCAAACACAAAGGTCTTGCCATTTTGGTGCAAAAGATAAGGCTCAAATAAAATCCAATTTGCAACCACCTTTGAAGAAAATGTCTAAACCTCACATCTTAGGGTTTGTTATTAGGGTTTGTTATCTGGAGGTTGACAGGTAATTTAGTCCACATGCTTATTAAAAAGATCATTCTTATTAATTTTTTTTTTTAACTTTAAAGTGTGATTTATTGGTCAGGATTCTCAGTAATATGTTCTGGCAGTGCAATAAGTGCAAATAAATTGTTTCAGTGACGACGTGGAGACACATTTACCTCACATTTCCTCACATTTACCTGTTCCATTTTGTTGCTGCAGTGAATATCTTCTTAAAACATTTGAAACCAGATAAATATTTAAATTCCTTTTTTGGTAGCAATGCAGGTAAACATAGTCATTTTCTTTTGGTCATTCTTCCAATCAGTGGAAGTAGCTATGGAAATGTCATCACATTTAAATATGTCAATAGTTTCCATTTCCTCAAAGAGAAACCTTTTTTGTTTCCTTATAAGAGTTTTGCTCTCATAGAGACAAACCAAATTCACAAAAAGTATCACGAGTTAAAGGAAGATGGTGAATAAGAAGACATCTTTTTTTCCCCTCACATTTATCGTTAAATCGGAATAAACATTTCCTAATTTATCTTTTTAACTTTTCTTTAAATGAAGAAGGTTATAGACTTTAAATACTTAGGACAGTCTACAACTTACCTGTGAACATTAACACACTTTTTGTTGAAAACTCACCGAAAAAAGATACGGCTTCCTCTTGTGACATGATGGAAAAACAATTTGTTAAGATATCAGGACAAAAGTTGTGGACCTCCAAAAGTCTGCTTCAACATCGGATACCATTTCTGAATGGAGCCATATTCATCTCTTCATACAGTTATATCCAAGTATAAACAGGAGACGTTTATTTCTGTCTCCCAGAAATGAATGTTTTAGTTTTAATATGTGTTGATCAACCCAGAACTAAAGAACAAGACTTGATGGATAAGTTGGACGAGGCCAGCAGTAATGTGTCTTAATCTGCATTAAATGTGTCTTTTTTGGAGCCATGTCCTATGTGGTTTTTTTATTTTTTAACTTCAGAATTGGTCTAGTGCACTTTGCACAACAACAAGTAAAAATCTTAAAAGTGTGGCTTGTTTTGGCCCATCACATAAAATCCAAGTGGGGGATACATTTAGGTTTGTACCATGACAGAATATCAAAAAAAAAAAAAAAATTTAAATGCATGAACTCTCTTGCAAAGCACTGTGAATGCACATAGTCACTACTCCTCTGGGGAGATTTTCACCAGCAGTGAATATTTCCCTAATGGAGAAACTCATTTAGCAAAAACCAACAGTAAAACCAGCCTCCACCCTCTGTCGAACTATTTCACCACGTCAGCATAAATCCCGCATTTTCTCTTGGCTCTGCAACGAAATTTATGTCCATTGATGACTGATTGCATTTCTTCCCCTCACACTACTCCCAGCCTTCTGAAAGTAACCCAGCGGCGCATTAATTTCTCCAAACTCATCATTTTAAGTAAAGCGACAAGCTGGTGAAATAAAACTCAGATGAAGAGAGTCTAATTTTAGTAGCTCCTCATCAGTGCCGGCAATAAAAATGTCCATCTATAAGTCATATTATTTAAAAAAAAATGCATTTTTCATATACATGCACAGCCTGTGCAATATGTTGACTTTGATATCCAGCACGGCTGAGCCGTTCCAACATTAAATAAACCTATATTATCTCAAATTAAAGGTCCAGTTCCATCCTTTATGCTTGGAGGACCAAAAACAAGCCTAATGTGTTTTCCAGATCATCATCACGCAATGTGCATTTAGAGAAATCACTGAGGTAGACACAGTTCCTCAATAGGTGGGCTTCTAATTAAAGGTCTAATGTCTCATCTTCTCCGTTCGTTTCTTTGCCGTTTGTGTCGAAGGCGACGAACACTGGAGCAGAAATAGACAAAAAGCTTGATGAAAAGAAACTGATTAACCTGTCATGTTTCCAGACAGGTATCCATTAGGCGCTTTAATCAAAGTCTGTATGGCATGAAATTGACATTTTCAGCCTCCCGAGGAGCATTGAGCTGCACCGATGCTGCCCTGTGCTATACGTCAACGCTCTCCTAACCTGTATTTTAATTTGCCATCTTCACGCACCAGAGCATCTAAAAGACTCTTTTGTTTTGTCAGTCCGCTGGAGAAAATAATCGTTTGTCGTCTTTAGCGTTTTTTATCAGAACCAGAAAGACGCCAAGCCAACTGTAAGCCCAACGTAAGCAACACTCAGGACTGAAGCTTCTTAATTCTCGACTTGCAATTATCTAATTTGCAACTAGGTTTGATCCCTGGAATTTTAATTGCTTTTAATGTGGCCCCAGAGAAAGTAGAAGATTTTTTTTCCAGCATAGCACTTCCCCCCCCTCCTTCACTTGTTGCTTTAAGCTGTCATTCAGCAATAACTGTTTGACAGCGGGAAGGAATCCAGAGCACTAGAGATGGGATTTCAATGTCCACATTATACTTAGCTCTGATTTGCTGCGAATATTTCTGCTTACGTTTTGACTGCATGGAGACGTACATAACTGTTTGTTGTCCTTAAACCCTTTCACATTGTGGAGCATTACAGCAATAATATTCTGTGTACTTTATGGGGGTTCAATGTGAATGTGCATTATTACTATTATTCTGATTGGAATCTGACAGAAAACCTGGGTTATTTTAACTGTTGAAAAATGTTGGTATTGTTGTAGGTACCATTATGATAATTGCATTTTTACTTTTGCCTAAAAGTTATTAGATCTACTGCTGTGAAGATATCTTGTGACTTGAAATTCAGTTAAAATGATCAGCTGTTTGGTTGGTGTTGTAGATTCTTGAATTTGAATTGAATGTCTTGTCAGACCTAAACTATTATAAATAAGAAGAACTTAAAACACATTTTAATATTTATTAAACTATTATTCTAGCTTTGAGAAGGCAGATCTGAGCATTTTCGATACTTTTCTAGCATTGGGTCGACCATAAAATTAGATGAGCATGAGAATGTTTAAAAAAAGACACATCAAAACTGGACTTAATACTGTACACTTATTACAGATTTTTTTTTAAAACTCAGATTATGATTTGTGATAAATACACACGATGCATATAAAGCAAAGAAAAACGGGAACTGTAAGTTTTCCCTAAAATGTTGCTAAAATTGAGATGCAGTTCTCGTCAACCTAACAAAGTATTTTGTCTCGTAAGTTGGATCATAAACACTTGTTAAATATTTTCGAGTTGTATTCTCGTCACACTGGCCCATATCTCATTAAAAAACAATCATTTATGAGACTATTTTTACCTGTCGATCCTTACTTTATACACATTTAAATCTGTGTCCTGCCATCAGTGACCAAGGAATTCAAAAGACTTTCTTTGTGAAGTTACCTCGTTCACTTCTGTCTGCCGTCCTTCGAGTCATTCCCTTCACCGCTCCCCTGCTTGTCTTTTGTGCTATGATGCTGTCCTTAAGTTACAGAAGGGGAGAGAGGGAGAGCGCAGTTGTTTTGATTTAGGATTTGATAGATTTGTTTGCTGCCGTATTCATTTGCTCTGTATCAGGAAGCTGACAGGCCGTAAAATGAAAATTTGCCTTAGATTTTCAGCATGACTGTTTGGGGCCAGATGTGAAAGAACGTGTATTCCCCTCACAATTTTTTTTCCATCTTAAAGTGCAAGTGTTCATGCTGCTGACAATCACTCCTGGATTTTTTTTTTTTAAAGGTGGTAAACGTAAAACTAATTAAACGAAAATACATTCCCATTCCTCAGTAGGTTGCTTTACTGTGACGATTTTCCAGTTTTACTTTTTTTTTTTTCTCTTTTAATGGGACCCCGTGATTAAAAAGTGACAGTTATGGATAGAGTCCTGCTTTTCAGGTAATTAGATTAAATTAAAATGCATGTTGTCATCTCGCGATGCCAACAGTCCTTAATTAGAATGAATGCGTCGCAAACAACTGAAAGTATTTTCTTGTTAGAAAACAAGTTGAAGGGGAAAAAGTCAAACCACACTCACCTTTTTTTAATTTTTAATTTTTTTAAAGCTAATTTTACAGTTTACAACCACTAGGTTTTATACATTTATTTTATTTATTTTTTTGCAAAAACAAAAAAAAACTGAATTGTTTTCGCGTTTGTCGAGGGGAAACAATAATGGCCTTGATCATGAGGCAGTCGTCACAGAGATGCTTCCCGAACGGAGCTGATGTGTGAGTCGAAATCAAAGCAGGCCTTGTCTCACCAAGAAAGGAAGGTGCTTGTGTGGAGCACGACACCCCATTGCTCTTTCCACCCGGTTGGCCAGGCGGTGTCACGGAGTGCGTGGGATGATGGAGCACTCTCATTCCGCTTTGAGAGAGTGCTGAAGGTGAGAGTCCGCTGGAGACCCAGTTCTTTAATCCCGGTCAGCTTCTGCCACCTTGTTCAGCAAGATAAATGGACTTTGACACACGGAGGAAGGATCCCACTCTGGCCCAGCTTTGATAAACAAACACTTGTGTGCTTGCACTTTGGCATTTTCCCGAAACATTCACACAGTGACCACCGTTGGTACTGGAGTGTAAAACGTATCCCACGTAAAAAATGAAAAAAAAAAAAAAAAAAAAAAAAAAAAAAAAAGATTTTGTTAAGGGATTTTATATTTTTAAAAAATATTATTTTTTGTAAGATATTTATTTTTTAAAATTTTGATTTGTTTGACCAAAATAT
>CAEGAF010172807.1:0-39834 GCA_903067075.1 Micropoecilia bifurca
GGCACAGCCAAGATACTGCGCAGAACCCTCAAGCTCCCAGGCCTCTGGTAGAGGACCTGAGCTCAGAGGATGAAAGACACCACCCCCGGAGGGTGAGAAGGGAATTTGTTTTAATATATATACTACTCCAATAAACAACTAAAGTGTTTTTTTCTTTTATATATTGCCACCATTAGTGACAATAATGGCAGAGGGTGCAGCAACTAGTCAATTTTAAGGGTAGAAAAAGATCCCACAACAGTACAACACCACATCTGTCATCAAAGTGAAGTCTGAAGTCTTGCTAAATGCTTTCCAGTTGCTTTTAGCATGCAGCTCCGTCTGGTGAAATAGGTCTTATACTCTTATTCTGATTTTCTGGATATGGAAGTAAGTGCTTTGACCTTCAGCTTATGATAAATTTTAAGTTTGAAACTCTTGCACAGGACAAGGAATTAAAAAAACATTTATTGATGGAAGCGGCTGCTGAAAATTGTTCACTGGACTGACTGAGATGTATAAAATATTTATCCTACATTTGAAAACATAAAAAATATGACGTTTCTTTTTTATCTCTCTTCCTGATTCTTATTAATCCAATATCTTGTGAGTGAGATACTGTTACACTCACATATGAATTACTAAAAAAAATTAGTTAAGGAATTAAAAAAGTTTTCTCTCTCTGTCTCTCTCTCAAATTTTCAGTTTTCTGCACCTCCTTCTCATTGTTGTTTCTCATCAACTGGAGAAATCACAAAATGAAGCCTCTCCATGGGCTTGTAGCACAAGGTAAAGGTGGTTCTGGTTCGTTAAACGACGACATATTGAGGGAAATTCTTGAACGTAGCAACAGTGTTTAAAGTCTATTATTAGCTTGTTTATTGGAAATCTTACGCTGGGAGGGCTAGTAAACAAGATGAGTGTCATGAGTTTAAATACCACTCCCAGTCATCCCAAAGGTAATTACATAGAGGTCAATGAGCTGAGGATGACCCCCCCCCCCCACCCCTCCAAAAATGAATGGGCATCAGCAATCAATTTTTCATGCTCACACAACGATGCGTTCACAAACACACACATGCTTGTATGCGGCATCCCAGCCAGACACCATGCGGCCAATCTGTCCACGTCACTCCTCCAGTCTGTTCAAACAACACAGGATCGAAATTACAATTTAATGGCTTTTTTTGTTGCTTTGTTGTTCACACTGCAGCCTGAAGTGACCCAATTCCGATTTTTTTTTTTTGACGTAATCCGACCTGTATCCGATCTTTTCATGGCAGTGTGGACAGCACAGCTCGGACTCTTTATCGAATGTGACCCATATCTGATACGTATCCGATTCAAATGCGACCATAACGTCCAGGTCTCATTCATCCAAACTGAACGTCACTGATTCTCAACAAATCTCACTATTCTGCGTCCTGACACGCGCAAGTGGGAAGAAAAACAACAACCATGATGGACTATATGAGGATTAAGTTGTTAATATGTCGCTCCAGCCGGGCAACAACTTCAAATATATAAGCTAAGCTCCACCGTTAGCCTCCATGTTTACTTCCGCAAACACTGAGCTCTTCTTTTTATGGCTGTTGGCAGAACATTGAGAACACTGACGCTATTGGGCCCTATATTGCGCATGCCGGACACTTTCAGGTCGTTTGCCCGTTTACACTGCAGAACACATACAGGTCACATTTACTGGCAGTGTGAACGTCCCAGCAAAAAATTGGAATAGCCAAAAAATCTGAATTGGGTCACTTCAGGCTGCAGTGTGAACGCACCCTTAGTGAGCAAGAATAAGCTAATGTTATTGTGAAAAAAATAATGTGTTATTACAAAAATAATGGACAATAAAGGTCTAACTTAACGTTGATTTTTGCTTGTACACATATGAAATGTGCCAACCCAAATTAGCACAAAAAGTGAGAAAATGTGTGCTTAGTAGAAAGTGTTGAGTCAAGGTTATACAGGTCGTCTTCTGCTCCAATTCCAAAAATAACTGGTTCAAGTGATGATGTGCAATAAGGAAAAAAAATATTTAATAATCCACATTAGTTTGTGTACCTAGTAATACACACTGACTTCTCACCATTTTGCCTCATTGTGAAGATGAAACGTTAGAAATTGCTTTATCCAATTATGCATTTCTCTTTCCCAAAATACAGAAGTATCTTTTCACAAATACTTTTGACTTTTGTCTCAAAAAGTCAAATAAACTTCATTCTCATAATAAACTGTATTATGAGAATGGTCAAATTAAAATTATCTTAAAAATAACTTCTAAGCAAATATTAAACTTTTCTGTAAAATTTTATTTTTATTTCACTACTGTAATATTCTAATCTTATATTTCCATCTACTTAAATACATCAGTCTGTGTTTAGGTAATCTTTATGCGTATCACAGGGAGAACTGAGCTACGAAAATAATCAAACTTCTCACAATATTGAGATTACTGACTGTTACTTATAAAATACCAACGCTGGTTTTTGAAAAAAGAAAATACTTTTTCCTTTTGTAATTGTTAATATTGACTTCCATTAGGCAAGAATTAATTCCACCCCATTTCAATTTTGAAAAAATCCTGTTATCTGTTATCTGGCCTGAAGATGAAACATTGTGCTAAAAATAATTCATGAGCAAAGAGATTCCTACATATCAGGAAAAAAACCAGGAGCAAATAGTCCCAAAAAAATCACCTAGACAAAAAAAAATAATAATAAAAAACACACAACCCTATGTATTTTTTCCCCTCACATGCTGGTCCCTTGTCAACACCATGGTGGTTGTTAAGGGCATAGAATGACGCTTATAATAATAGGAGGAGTATTTTCACCCACTCTAGCAGCAATCAGTGTAGAGAAGCTCTAATCAGAGCTGCTTGACTGCAGAAAGCTTTTTCTCTAACAGCGGCTGTTTTTGATGCCGACACAGGGGGGTTTGGGGTGGATGTGACCCGTCATCTCATGAGTGCCAAGCAGGAGAGGGTGTTATAATTTCCAGGTACCGCATGCTTTGAATGATTCTCCAAATCATTTCAGAGGAATGCCACATTCTCACACAGAACACGCCATAATGCTTGGCCTGCAACATTTATAGTCACATTTTATAATTATAGATACACTTTTAGAGGTATTTTTATGATTTTACTACCTGTGTGAGATTTTTATTTTTACACCATTTACTACCTTTTTAAGCATTTTTTTCCCTGTCTCTGTGAAAAACATTTCCACTGTCTTTTTTTTTTGGCTAAATACAGATATGAGTCACAAAATAATTTCAGCTTTGCATTATTTAACTGATTCAGAACACAAATAACACAAACAACTAAGAATCACTGCACTGTCTGAATCTGCAGTAACAATCTCGTGCTGTGATAATTGTACGAGATTGTTACTGCAGATTCAGAGTGTCGTGATTCTTAGTTTGTGTTATGGTCATTACTTTATTTTTGCTCCTTAAATCCTTCAATTTACTGATCTGTGTGATCGTACGGTTTTCCTTCCACTCATCCTCTCTATGCTGTTTTTTCACTCTCTCTGCCTGCCAGACAGGTTCTCCACACAACTGTTTCTCTACCTCTGTTTTCCCTTCTGCTTACTCTCTCTCTCTCCCAGCTGCCTCTACTTCCCTCTGATTAGTCCTTCTGGCTCTCAAGTCATTTGCCACACCTCCCTTATTACATGAACTTGTCTATCCTCCTTTTTCCTTTTTCAGATTGAAGTTGCTTTAAGATGATTAACGTACATATTTGTGCTGGTGTGACGCAAGATATTAACCGCTCACAATCGCTTAAAGGAACCCCACTTTGAACTATCCTTTTAATGCCCCATCTACACTTACATTTATGAATATTCAAACCTTGACAATCTCAACACATAAGTCATTCAAGGCCATCGACCTACATCAAATTATCTATATTTTGCTATGGTCTAAAGGAATTCAGCTCTTTCATTACCGAATAGATGGTTAATGTGTACAAGAAACTTTTCAGCCCATTTTGCCTAATTATTGAATTTTATTTGCTTTCACGTCAATCTGACTTTTTAGATAGTTTCGGCATCTATCTTTTGCCAGCAAAGTCTGTTTTTCCTTAGGCAAGTGTTCAATTAACAAGTGCCTTCAAATGAGACTCAACTAAAACTTTCACTACTTCACAGTTGTCAGGAATGAATCTTTGCTCTTTGAAGACTGAAGGAGTTGTAGCATGACGATCTGGGGCAGTTAAAGTAGGTACGATCGATCATCCTGGAACACACGCTTTACTTTAACTTGCCACCAGAGGTCACTACGCCTGGGAGGGTGTAAAACATCCATACAAGTAGAAATGCTATTACTAATGCTGCCCATGGAATTGTATCGCAACTGTCTTAATATGTGTATTATTTAGAGTTACTTTGATGGATTCAAACAAACAGGAACAAGTCAGAGTGAATATTTAAAATGAGTATAATTGGTAACCCATAAAGTCGTGACTGGGTTTGACGTCAGACTTGAGGTAACAGTGTTTTGGTGAGGTTTTTCAACAAGGCGATGGCCATAGAGATTTTAAAAACGTCACTTCATAGTTGGAGGTGATACATGCAACATTGATTTGAGTCCCACACGTGTCTTGTAAAAAATAAACATGTTTCTGCCCCACCTTATTACTGCTGACGCGAGGAGCAGAGGTACATTGTGCAGAATTTCCAGTCCTTATGAAACATCTGGAATCTTGTCAGTGGGTAATTGGTGGGTAATTGGCCGGGTAGCCTGCCTCGATAACACCTTCTGCAGGGTGTCTTTTACGATGCCAGGAGATATACTGACTTTTGTTGCTTGTTGTAAACGCTGTTCTCCTCTTTGGGCCATGTTGCACAGCTGACAGAGAGCGTGAGGACCGGTGTCGACAGAAAAGGTTTTTGATGTAGGTAGACTCTAGCGATTTTATTAGGTGTTACCAGCAGTTCTGCCAGTTGTACTCTAACAAAAATTTCAAAGAAATATTGGCATTTCTGGTTGCTAGGGATTGAGACTGGACAGATGGTATAGGACTGTAGGAAACTATGGCCACGCCAAACAAGATATTGATGAGGAAGTAGTGGCTTATGCTTAATGCTAACCCAAAAGGGTATTGCACAGTTTTCAAGAAATCTAGAGACTGTGATTTTCCATATTCTAAAATCCAAAAGAACGTTTCTTGTGACTGAAAAACATAGCATGTTAGAGCGGCCTAGCCAAAATCTTATGTTGCACTAACTACTATAGACACAGGGAGTTTCTTTTTGAGTAAAAAGAGAAACACTCAGTTTAGCCATTCAAAAGACAAAATGATATGTTTATAGTAGCTCCCAATGATGTGCAGTTAAACACATGCACAGTCTTGATAAGCATCAGACGGCAATATTGGGACATTTGGATGAATCTACCCACCAAGAAACCAGCCAGTGAGAGCTTGTCAGTTCTGAGCAATGTTTTTCATTAGACTGAATTAAACATGCAAAATCTCCTTACCAAAATGTTAGCGCACTGCATGTAGTTGCACATTAGATTATTGAAATCCTTCAATTTAAAGTAAGTGTAATGGGGATTTTACCAATATGTGCACCTTGGAGGTCTTTAATTGTTCCCCGTCTTATTTCGTGTTACAAATAGGAGTAGTGATGTCATCTCCACTACGTTGCCAGAGATTGATTTCAAATGTTTTAATGTTACTACGTCACACCTACATAAACGTTTTCGCACATTTGTATGTGTTTGGAACTCTGCAAATATTAAAACACTAAACATGAAAGACGCTTGAATTTCAACCGCTCCAGAACATCACGCCGCAACAATTCAAATCACGACAAAGACTTGAGCTTTTGAGTTGTAAAAACTAGTAGAAAGAAACAAAAAAATGTGTCAAAATCATTTATAATCCTCCTTGAAAAAGCTTGTGTACTATAATGAACTTCAGACAAAGTAAAATGGATTACCTTGAGATGCGTTCGTCATTCAGTCAGCGCAGGAAAGTTCTTTTGATCGATTCAGTATTTAGAAAAAAGATTATTTAATGTTCTTATAGTTGAAATAACCAAGTGAGCATGCCGAGTGAGGTTGATCCCGCTCTCATTCCCCCATAAATCACTTCTACATCCCACCGACTACACTTATGTATTCCGAATGTCGCATTTTCACCCCCAGCCCCACTTCCTCCATCTTCTCCCCATTTCCAATCGATAAGGGACGGCCTTGCACTTGTTTAACCTGCCCGACTCTTCCTCTTGAGTCTGGAGCAGGTGACACGTTCCATTAATAAATAAATAAGCAGGGAGGAACTGGAGCACTCATCACAGCTCGGAGCAATGAGACAATTATCACATGGCAAACAACGCTCTGCCATCATCTGCCACAGTCGGAGAAATCAATAGGACTCACAGAGGAGATTGAAAAGGGAAAGAAGGGTCTGCAGAAAGACAGAGGTTAGGAACATGGAGGGAAAATATAACGGAAATGTTTATGGGTGAAGAGCCAGAGGCGATTTTATCCTTGAAGTCACAGTGTAGACTTGCTTCTGATACTGTGGACCTCGTTAAGTGACCAGTTTAGGTGCCACAACATGTTGAGTATGTCCATATTTCAAAAGGTAGAAGCCTTTGATATTTTTTTCCTAGAGGGGTGAACATTGTTAAGGGCCTTCTTGCAAAAGTGTTCATACCCAATGAATTTTTACATTTTTTTTACATTTTCCAATGCAGTGAGAAACTTCAATGTAGTTTGCTTGGATTTTAGGTGACAAAAATGAAAGAATTGGAGCGAGAAACAAAACACGTTTTTACTGCTACTAATAATATTTAGAAAAGTGTGACTGTGCTTTGATCAGCGAAACCAAAAGGCTACTTTTTGGCTTTCATACAAAACAACATTTATTAGTTAAAGTGGTGGCAGCAGCATGGTGCGGGAAAGTTTTAAAGCTTTTCATGGGAAAGGTAGAGAAAACCTGATTATGGAAGGATGGATGAAGTTGAACACAAAACAATCCTTGCAAGAGGTGAATGTTACAGAACAATGCATATTAATGTCCAATGAAGATCCAGGACTATTAGAGTTGTTTTTTGCAGGAAAAGGTTGGATCTACCAACAGTGGAGCAGTTGGTTGAGCTGTTGCCTTGCAGCAAGAAGGTTCTGGGTTCGATTCCCAGTCTTTCTGCATGGAGTTTGCATGTTCTCCCTGTGCATGCCTGGGTTTTCTCCAGGTACTCCGGTTTCCTCCCACAGTACAAAAACATTGACCGTCAGGTTAATTGGCCTCTCCAAATTGCCCCTAGGTGTGAGTGTGTGTGTGCATGGTTGTGTGTCTCGGTGTTGTTCTGTGACAGACTGGCGAACTGTCCAGGGTGACCCCGCCTCTCGCCCAGAATGTTGGCTGGAGATAGACACCTGCACGTCCTGACCTCAGTAAGGGATAAGGTGTAAGAAAATGGATGGATGGATGGATTGTCCAAATTTTTTTAATGTTTTCGAGTGTTACTAGCCAAATGAGTTTGTTGATCAATGTATGTAACAGGAAGGTTTAATTATTTAGGTGGATGCATTTTTTACATTTGTCCTATACATTTGCATTGCTGACCTTAATCCTTAATCAATTGTTATTTAATATCTAAACTTATTGAGACAGGCATTCATAAGCAAAAACAGACTGAAAGTCTATTTCCTGATAATTAGGATCCAGGACCTTCTTGCTGCAAGACCCTTGAGGAGCAAAATTTAGAAAAATTACTATTACTATTTATTATTTACTATTGATTTATTTTTTGTTATTTACAGGCAAACAGCAAACCAAACCTATTGTTGCAAAATACATATGAGAAGTAAGGTGGAAAAAGCCTTTCAGTTTAAAGAGCTTTGATACCAGAATACGTTTATAACTTTAGTTGGTTTTGCTGCAAGGATACATCTTTAACAATGTTTTCTAAAGCCTGACATTCAGGATTGAAGGAAACTCATGTGGTTTAAGCAAACCAATATTAAACTCCACTGAAAACAACAACAGACATTGGTCTCTTTTGTCCCTTGTCCTCATTTTCTGTTTGTTTAATTTAATTGCCCTTGTACTTGCAATTTCATAGTGCTTCTCATCTTTCCTGGTCTTGTTTTATTCCACTTAGAGATAAGGCATTAGATAACTTCATCATCTGCAAGGCCATAGCGCTGTACTTTGCCATTTTTAACTGTTGAAAGTCCCAGTGTGAACTAAGAATTTAATGGATAATTAATGTAGACCTAAAAATGTGAGAAGTTTTCCCTTGTTGCTATAAAAATAAGGTATTGATGATTCAGTTAAATTCAAGTCATATTACTTATATAGCGTCATTTCACAACTAAAGTAATCTCAAGGCACTTTAAGACAAATCGATCTGATTGACTTTCAGAAGTATGTAATCGAAACAATCTGAGTCTAATCATTTTGTCAGATTCAAACATATTCACATATATTCCCTTTAAATTCTAGTTATACCATAAGTTCAGATTCAGTTTATAATACCAACTGGTAAAAAGTGATCAATTCAATGAAGACCAGTCGATTGCAATCAAATGTTGACCGATGATAAATTAGTTGTATGTAACCTTCCCAGCACTGTAGAGTTCCAGAATTAGCCAGCAAGTATTTCAAGGCCTTAAAACCTCGTTACTTTGGACTAACACCAATGTGGAGATTAAATTCTGGACTTAAAATAGAAAGGTGGAAAAAATTAATGCTCACATTACTCTGAATCTGGTGGATGTGATAAGGGGTTCAGCATATTAAGTTTTTAAGAGGATAATATTTCCGTGTTATGTTTACAGTTTCCATCAGTGCCTCTAAAACAAATCGCAGCAGAAAATCCATATACTGGATGAATAACAATATGGCACTGTTGTACTGTCAAGAAGAGTGATCAAAAAAAGAAAAAAATCACAGAAAACAAAATTGCACTATGTTGTTTGTGACTCTTCTACATCAACATGTAGCTTGCCTTGCAAAAAATAGTTTTACACCTCGGACTGTTTCTCATTTTGTCATGTTACAACCAGAAACATCAATGTCTGGTTATCGCTTATTTTTTCTCTTTCGCATCTATTCTTTGTGTCAGACCAACACAAAGTGACACGTTTTGTTAAGAGGAGGGAAAATATGTGGTTTTAAAACTTTTTCTTATAATAAAAATCCAAAAGACTCCAAAAAATAAATTAAATCCAGTGCCACAAATGAACCTCAGTATAAATCAAAATGGAGCATTGTTTTTGTTTAAGATTTGACAAACAGTCAAGATTGGTCAGCTGGTCTCACACAGATATATCCTTACAGTGCCATAGAAACAGCAGCTGACAAGTTTACCAGGCTCAAAGATGGCCCCTTCAACATCATACACAGACACCTTTTCTTAAGACATATAGCAAGACCATATAGCAAGGAATTGACCGTCTGTCCCAGAAACCACACACACACACACAAATGCTAGGCTCCACAAAATCTTTGGTGAGCAAAAATCTACAAATTCACAACAAATAGTTCAAACAACCCTTTCTTCCCTTTGTTGGAAAATACAGTAGTAACCTGCCGTCACAAGAGCTGTAGACCAGAGCCTATAAAAGACAGCCAGCAAGTGCCTGGAAATTACCTAAAAATGCCCCTTTAAAGAACGTTGTTGAACAAATAACATGACAAAGACCAAGGAACTCATCAGAGAACTCATGAATAAAGCTCTGAAGACCTACATTTCCATCCTGCTCAATTGAGAGGTCAATCATTAACTCTCTCAAGGTCATGTCCCGTCACACACACAACAAAAAGCTAAGCTAAAGCCAAAAGGAAGAGAATATCTGGACTTTCTAAGTTAATTTTATGTTGTTTATGTACCCCACAATTTCTACCATTGAGTGACTTTGGTAAAGCTGTTCAAATGGACACAATAATCATCTAGGGAAAGATTCTCAATTTAAATGAGACCAAGATTCTATGAAAGCTGCCCATCGCTTTGAATCTTGAACATAACATCCTCACTGTGAAACATGCCGGTGGCAGAATCCTGTTTATGAGATGTTTTTCTACATCGGGTACAGGAACAGTGCACAGTGTTCATGTTGCTCACTTCAAGTGAATCCTGGAAGAAAAATCTGTCAGTCTCCAAAATAATTGAGACTTGGGCCAAGGTTCCAGCAGGACAGCAACCTAGAACAGTCAGAGCAACCATGCATAGGTTAAGATTGAAGGAAAGATGTATGTTAACAGATCGGCTCTCCATTCAATTGGATATATAGCTTGAGCTATTTTGCGAAGAAGAACGAGCAAAGGTTTTCATCTGTAGATGTGCACAGTTGGTGAAGACATACTCTAAAGACTTTCACCAGCCCACTCCTACAACACAGCAAGATATTGCTACTTTCTTATAGGTCAGATATAAAGCCACAGCAGGTGGGACTTTGTCGTTACACCCACCACAATCACTACGCATCCATCAAACTGTAGGAAAGGAAAAAAAAGCCATCCAACTAAAAACTTACACATTTTTATGTAGGGTATTGAGTGAAAGCTGGACAAAAAGCAGAGATGTGACAATTCACAAGAAAAGAATAGGCCGATTGCTAAATTAGAAATATGAAGCTGGAGGTGGCCGAGAGTGGGACTTACTGGAAAAAGTAGGAAAAGAATACCTTTTCAGTACTGTCTGAGCCACAAACCATAATCTTCTCTGTAGGTGTTCAATGCCTATAGCCACAAGGGGGGGAAAAGGGCCTTTAATCCCGTTTTAATGAAGGTGGAAGGACAGTTTTATAGACTCCTCTTTGTTGTAGATGGCTTGAAGGTGAGACAGTCTCTGAAAAGAGAAGAATTTTATGCATTCAGCCCCTCAAGTGAATTACATTTTTTTCCTATTGTTCATTCAGCGTGGGAACCTAACTTGGTGAAAGAGAAATGCGTGCTGGTTGAAAAATGTTCACACCATTTCCATAGACTCAATGGACCCGATGCATATTTTGTTGTCCCGTTTTCTGAATTATTGAACAAGTGAAATAGCGAAGATATGTTAAAGAAGGCAATTTTCTTGTGTTCTTCATCGTAATTATCTGTATGAATTGAATGAAAATGGGTGTGCGGTCTACTTACTACATTTTTGGACGCACTCTTGTATTCCTTTGGCAATTGTTTTGGTTGAGGATAATTGTGTTCTTTCATTTTTAACAAACTGCACATGAAGATTTTACTGGAACATGTACAAGGAATCTAATTAGCAGTTGGATAACAACGAGGTAAATTAATGTTGTCTCATGGAAGAAGTGAGGCCTGTAATGATTAACAAGATGGTCAGTTAGCAAAATTAAGTTATTAGAAATGCTTACATTTAAGTACAGTGATACTTTCTTTGATTTGATTTTAAATATCTGCTGATTTTGTCCAAGTTAAAGAGATCGCATGTGTTAATTTCAGTCTTAAATAGAAATGTTTTAGGTGAAGCTTTGACTGTTTAACTGTTAACAGCATGAGAAACGTATTGCATCCGTTATAGCATTGATATTAATCATTGCAAAGCTGATAAAAATTCCAAAAATGTTGGCCAAAAAAAGGGTATTTTTTTACAGTAGTGTTTGCTTTTAATCTTCTCTTGATATTAACAAATTAAGGTTGCTGACTCTGAGACTGCCTCTTCAAAGTCAGCCTGATGAGCCATGAGGGCTTGTCATTGTAATGAGCGAGCCTCATTATAAACCAAATCACCCTTTTCTCTTATGAATTCAGCATGAAGAGCACTCTTTTTAATCCTACACAGTGGTTTATAAAGTCACCGACCAATAGAATTACACATTCATTAGTGTACAGGAATCATGTTGTTCATTACTATTGTAAAAAATAAAAAAAGTAGAAATACTTTAGGAAAGACTAATAATACACACTTTGCCTACAAAAGGTATCCGTTTCAGTTGAACTTTATCATATTATTGTAAACTTGAGTGTGTTTATTCGTTTTGTGGGCAGGGGGGATTGAATGCCATAGACAAAAAAAAAGTTTAAAATATGTATTTTTTCCCCTTTCTATTACATATTATGAAGACAAAGTTTCAAAAGTTAGGGTTAACTTTTGAAACATTATTCCTTCAAAGCCACTGTTATGCACTAGATCAGTGGTGGGCAACTCCAGCCCTTGAGGGCCGGTCGACTTTTAGGTGCATCTCTACTTCAACACACCTGAGTCAAATAATGAGGTTGTTAGCAGGACTCTGGAGAACTTGACTGAACTGAGGAGGTGATTCAGCTGCTGGATTCAAGTGTGTTGGACCAGGGAGACATCTAAGAGTTTCAGGACACCAGCCCTCCAGGACCAGGATTGCCCACCTCTGCACTAGATGCTGGTCTATTCCATTCAGTCCCAACAAAATATAATAAAGTTTGTGTTTGTCATGTGATAAAAATGTAGATAAGTCTAAGGGATTGAAATGCTTTTACAAGGCACATTTAATAAGAGTGAATAACATTTACAATGTAATCTCTGTTAATGCAAGTTTAAATGCATATATGGTATGTTGTTATTTTTCTAGTCACTTAGCTAAAACAAGTTTTATTATTCAAGACAGCACACTTGATTAAATTCAGAAGTCACAACTTGAAAACAACAAAGAAAGGCAACTTAAGAGGAGGCTACAGACCTCTAAACTTCAAACTTCAAAATGTGCAACCTACCCCCAAACACTGGCTTTTCTTTTTGACACTAATTAAGGTTATCTTTTGAGCTGCCATGTTTTGTTCACTCCTACATACCTCACAGGTTAAAAGACAAACTAAATCCTGCAAAGAAAAGTAAAACAAAATATCTCAATTTTAAGAAAGTGACAGACTAAAGCTTTTGCGTGAAAGTCAATCAGGACAGATGGGGTTGTTTTGCTTTACAGCAAAATATACACGTTACTCCTAATCTTAATGTTAATTTTGAACATGTCAGCATTGTGCCTATACGTACAACTTGCATTTAGTTATTAAATAAACAATGCAGCAGACAGCCAAGCTTCCTGTCAGACGTTCGCAATGGAATACCAGCATAGAGCTCCGATGCAAACTCTTTATTAGTGTGTGCGTAAATAGCCGTAGCGCAGTGTGTTTAGATGGCATTGATGACTGTGGTTGATGTGGTGGCATCTCCACACCTGTGCTGCCATCTGTGCCCCAGCGCCTCCTGTGACCGCTGTGCCTCCTGGCACACAAGTGTCGTATTGAAACCTTTGATAAACACATCTCATCCACCTGTCCTCCAGAAGAAGGGAGCAAAGACTTTCATGTACTTTGGTAAATTTTAAAGGAGTCACAAAATCTCTTAAGATGAAAAGAATAGTTGATTTGGTTTGGCAGCCTTGAAAAATGATTGTATGATTTGATAAATAAACATTCATTTTTTTTCCCAAGCCCTTACTCCTCTTGTTGCCCTTCAACGGTAGTGCTTTGGAATAGTATTTCTCTCTTTAAGGTCGCGGCCTTTCTTCGGAATTAAAGTCGGCCTTTTCCGCCTGCTTGTAAATTGAAATAAAGGAATAAAACTTGAACTCAAGTCGGCGCAAAACAAATGGTTGCACATGGTCTGGCTTGTACTTGTAGGGCACTTTATGAAGTTCGAGGACTTCAAAGCACTTTACGGTACAATCAGTCAGTAACCAATTCAGACAATTCAAACAGCAATGGTGATAAGCTACATAGTAGCCACAGCTGCCAGACTGACAGAAGTTGCCATTCAATCACCGGGGCCCCAGACCACCACTAACAGGTAAAGCAAATGTCTTTCCCAAAAGCACAATGGCAAAGTGACTGAAATGGATAGAGTGGGGATCAAACTGTGCATGACGGAGGTAGGTTATGTGGCAAAATGATATCACTGTTGTCCCATCTGAGCGATGCCTCAGATATACGCCGTTACTCCAGTTACCATTCTTTAAAAGCATTCTCTATCTCTGTTCTCCCAGTGGACTCAATCTCAAATAAATGGTATATAATGAATGGATGGTCGAATGGAGTTGTCCAGAGTTCTGTAAACTGGCTCCCTCATGTCACATTACTTTGAGTCCCTTAACTCTGAATCTTCAGATTCCTGAATCCTGCAGAACTCCCTCCGTTTCCTCCTTCCTTCATTCCTTGATCAGTCTTCCAGACATAAGACCTTCTCTATCACATCCCAAATCCTCCTGATCTCTTCACCCCTCTCCAGCACATTCTTCCACTAAGAGTCAGAGCTTACCTTCCAGAAACATATTAGTTGCCTGTTCACTCAGAAGACTCTGGGGATGTAGAACAGTCACTCTCCCCTGTTGCTTTCCAGTCTTAGACCTACGGTCTTTATAAAGGATAGCGCAGGATCCCTACAAAAAGTGTACATGTGCCCAAAAGGCAAAAACAGCATGTGGAAATAAAAATATGCATGCACAGTAGCAAGTAGATCAAAGCTTCACCTAAATGTTGCGTACAAGGTTCTGCCATCTACATGCCTGTCCTATGCGAAGGGCCTCATGAATGTTAGGTGTTCTTACATGAATGTTTGGGTGTATTTAAATGAGCCAGTTGATCAATGTTATTTCATGGTCACCAGCATCAACCACAGAAAAAAAAGTCCAAGAGAAATTGACAGGAGTAAAAGAAAACTTCATTTTTCGGTAGCCACATTAGCGCTTGGGACAAATAAAAGTTATACACAGCCACCGGCATTTCAGGAGGCTGATGGCATGCTACACAGAGTTGAGCGCTCACGGTTGTGAGCAATATAAGAGTGTGGCTCCTCTATGGGTTTTGAAACTTTGTTTTTAGCCCGCACCTGAGGTGGTAGCCCCCCTATTTCCTGCAGGTTATAGCGGAAGAGAACATCAGATCAGGCCCCGCAAAGTATGAATTTTCCTCCTGCTTCTCTCATTTACAAAATCTTTCAGCAGTGTTGCCACGATATTGAAATATTTACAGCAATAAGCCTGACTGCCTCACACCTTGTCAAGTTATATGCATACTCATCTGTGATACACAGATAATCCAGGGTGAGGAATTTGATGGCGTGAAAACTTTGATGACGCGTTGTGGGGACTTTGATTTAATCTTTAAGTTGCTTATGGACCTTTTTTCCCTGCCCTATTTGAAAGGTCCTCGTGTATAGTTATGGTTTAGCAGCAGAAGCATAAATAAAACTGCTATAAGTTTGATCTATGATTAAAGTTCGATATGGAGTGAATTAAATTTTTGAGAGGAATCATGATGTAGTTTGGCTTCCATTCCCCACCTCACCATCTGCATCTCGCTTCAGCCTCTGGAGAAGAATGACTGAGGTGAAGAGAGAAAAATAAAGCAGGCCGTGTAAAGGAACTCTGAAACTAATGGACCCATAACAGAAAGAAACTAATGAAGAAAAAAAAGAAAAATCCAAAATACACACACACAAAAAAAAAAACTGAGATGAGAAATCAAACTAATGTATGAACATGTTTTCACGGTGCTGGATGTGTAATGCCCAAGGAGCGGCCCTGACATTTACAATTTTGTGAATAACCATGTTTTAGGAAAAATCTTAGTAAAGAATAATATGAAAATGCTGCATTTTAGTGTTTTTCTGGATGTTCCAGAAATATACCAGAATCATTTGAGACTCAGAAAAAAAACAAAAAAGAAATCTCCTGTCCTTAAAAAAATTTGGATGAAAATGAAGGTTTAAATAGGTTAAGATAAAATAGATTTTAATTCAGAGAGAAATGGGATCACACTTTGGGATTTCGGTTGTGGGATCAATTCACTTCAAGTCAAAAACTAAAGCAGCTCTCCAAAATTTGCCATCTGACATTTTACAAACATTTTTTTTTTTTTTTTACAAATATGCAGGACTGCAAGGCCAACAGCAGTTTCCATAGCAACCAGCAGAAACTCCAGAAATCATAGAATAAAACTTTGTCAGTAAGGACAAAAATCAAGATCTGTAAAATGTTTGCATTCTATTCTACCACTGAGACTTCTGCTCCGTTCTGTGAAGAAACAGCAAACATCCTTAGAGACAAGGCCCCGTCGCCGCTTCATGTGAAAACGTAAACGTAGGCCAATGCAAAGACAAGGAAAACGACAAGGACCTTGAGCCAGAAAAATACAGGAAAATGCAGTTAGTGTCGAATTGAGAATAACAGGAACAGCACAATGTCAGGTTCTGAGGATATTTTTTCCTCTAAAAGCAGAGAGAACATCTCACACTAAGAGAGGAAAACACAATTAAACAAGGAAACAGCAAAAAGCATAACTGCGGCTAAATTTTTAATCAATCCCATAAATCAGCTTGGAAGAATTTGAGCTTATTCTTCAGCACCGAGCAGCTTTAGCAGTAGAAAGGTGGCAGGTTGCCTTATATAAACTGCTCAATTCATTCTTTTCAGTTTCTTTTTTTTTTTTTTTTTGGGATGATAGTCAGGACTTTAACACGGCCATTGCAACGCATTCACTTAATACCCTTCAACCTCCTCTCTGCCAAAAGTACTTGCCTGCTTAGCATTGTCTTGTTGCATGTGTGGAGACTGAGGTTCAGAACATTTCTTTAAACATTTCAATAAGAAGCACGAATGGATGGAGCGTTCGGTCTCTGTGTTAACACTGCAAAGTAAAGCAACCTGCTGGGGTCAACTCTGCCTCAGGCTAATCTGTGCTGGGAAATCTGATATAGAAAGTGAATTAATGGGTGTGACCCTTCAGATGAATAGGCTTGGATACAGTTTTGCTTAAACAAAAAAAAAGGCTTTTACAAAACGCTCTACAAGCTGCCTTCTGTTTGACTACATCACTTTTTTTTGCAAACCGCAGATGGGCACTAATTATCTTTTTGGAGAACACAGCCTCTCCTTTAGTTCTGCTGTGTCCTTCATTTTGGTTCATTGTGGAGTCATAAGCTTTCATGTGAGTCTACATAAGAGAGGACTGTGGCTTATTACAACTATAGGGGATATATCTAATTTGCTTTATTATTATGTGTTAAAAGTAATAAATATTTTTTTAAAAACTAGATGAACTTTGTTAGTACTAAAAATAATACTGTGTGATGTTCTATATCTTTAAAGTAGAACGATGCATGAATCTCTGTGCTTCGTCTATTTTGCGTACAAACAATTCACGACAAAATACCACCTTAAAAACTTGACTTGTAGTTTTCATAAGGAAAGTTTTTTCCTTTTTAAGCTCTTTTGGAATAAACATTGTTGCTGAGTTTCTCATCATGACCTTCACTCTTTAATACACAACTTTTTCAAAATAACTTGCCTTCCTCTTGCGTCTTATCACATAGTAATTTCACAAGGATCACTGCTGTTAAGTATTGGACAATCCCACTGATGGAGTTTATACTTAATGAATGATCACTGCAGGAAAGCAAGAAAAAAAACCCAACAAATTAAATGGTGTTTGTTACAGCTTTTAAAGAGAAGTTTTGATGGGCTAAGATCTGTATTGCCGGGAGTGAAGGTTCACAGAAAGCAGTTAAATGCATTGCAAATTTCTGACTGTTCTTTCTGTAATTTAAAGATCTTATTCTTGCATTTAATTAGCAAATGTGAGCGTTAATGTGCGCAAATAATCTTAACAAGACTTTTATAACTCACAAACTTTAACCAAGTGTGAAACAATGCAGCAGTGTTAGTGTGTTCCTCTTGGTAGTTAAGAATTTCATGATTGGTTGATTAATACTAGAAAGAGTTGGGATTTTTATGCTAATGACAGACATTATGTTGTCTGCAGTTCATTCTGTGGGCCTTAGCTGTTTGTGTAGGAAGTGCTTATGTTTTTCCAAGACCTTTTATTGAAAAAGCGCACATCTTTTCCCACACTGGAAACTCTGCCGTTATCCACTACACATAGTCTAACTGAAATCCTTATGGTGATTAACGCCTACGCTCCTATTTCTGCATACATTTCATGGAGGTCCAGTCACAAAGCAAGATGAATGAATGAATGAATGATTACTTTGAACAAAAAAAGTACAAAATTCAGTTTCGTACATTGTTTTATCTGCATTAATGCTGTTGCTTATGACAGGATATCTCCTGACTCTCTTCTTTTCCTCCATCACAGTGTCCTCACCACTCTGAGATTTATCATCTCTGCCACTTAAGACACATAAGTGTGGGTATCAAGAGTGATGAAAGTTTCTGTCCAGCAGTACAAATATATCACTTTCATGCAGAATTTGTATGCATAAAACCTAAAATATAACATAAATCAAATACCACATCCAAACAGTGAAGTTTGCAATACGTTCTATTGCACAGATTTACAGTGCAATGAAGATTGTAATTTAGCATGCTGCAAAAAAAGAAAAAACATCTTTCACAAACCCAATGTCGCGTATTGCCTTGTCTTGTGGCTGAATGAATTGTCACATCCCTCGTCATCAATCACATTTGTGTTCACTTTTCAAGTTTTGTTGAAATGTATTTAAAAATCCAAAGCTATTTTGGGAACTATTTGACCTGGGAGCAAGCCGCAACATTTCACCAACGGCGGATCGTGCGTCCTGTCAGTCAGGGTGGACAAGGCTGACCACCATTCGGGCACGCGATTCCAAAGGGAGCCATCAGATGAGCTTCAGCACCCCTGAGGGTGATCTGCCCAACTCCTAAGCGGATCACTCCACATTGTCACAACGGTTTCACAAAGCTCAGTGGGACAGGGCTATGATTTCTTTTCATCACCCGCGAACCCAAACAGGGTTTGTCAGGCTCGCGAAATGCACTCGGGCAGTTGTGCAACTTTCTGTGCACATGTTTGCATGAAGCCTTATGACCGCCTGCTCTTCGTCGCAAGCCGTTCCTATACTCATCCACCTTCACTATGGTAACTGCACATCCTCACTCTGTTTGTTTGCGCCACATTTCGCAATGGGTTCCGGTCAAGGGCAGAGTTGGACACGAACTCAGTAGGTCAGCTGCTGTAATTGCAACCAGTCATTGGTTAAATGCTCCCTCAGTTTCCCTGTCATGCAGAGAGTGGAGACATTACAATAATGAGGTTGAGAGGAAAGGAGGAGGACAAAAAGTGAGGCTGGCACAGCAGAGAGGTCAACGCGAGGGGGAAGAGGAGTCAAAGAAGGCAGGAAAATGATAGACGCAGTGGGGATTATGTCCTGTGTAAAACCGAACCATGAGGTAAAGGCACTTAGTTGTTCATTTTTTGAATCATTTATTTCCTCTTTAAATCGTCGGCCGAATGCGTGAGATGAAGATGGCCGCAATGCCGTAGGAATAAAAGGTCTGGATGACAAAAGCTGAAAAAATACCGACAGTGATTATGACAGCAGCTCTGATCCTTCCAGTTTGAAACACTCTTTGCTGCGCAGTCATTGAGGTTTGCAGAGGTTGTTAGGGGTCTGTGATTGACTGCATCACTCCGCAGTGGATTTTAAATAAAACAACACGCTGATGCTTTAATCTGTGGCCTCATTACAATATAAATGTGTTTTAGTTAAAGAGGGGGGGAAATATTCTCTTTTTCAGTGAGGGATGACAGAAAATAAAGTATTATGAGAGCGGAAATGTGGAAGGATGCAGAGTGATGGCTAACAGAATTTCATGAATTGTGCATGTTATCTCGAACAGAATGCAAAGAGTATGAATGTTTTGTCGATTTACTCAGATTTTTTTTTTCAAAGTCCCATTTCATTTGACTTTTCCTTGAAGTTTTTAAGTATCCTTTTTTTAGCTCGCATTCTTTACCTCTCAGATCTCCATTTCTAGAGGTTTTTGGCTCGTAGGCGGTCAGACGCCAATCGCCTTCCATCGCTCCCACTGCACCAAATCCTCAACCTCTCAGGAAAAAAATATATATATTCTTTTCCTTTATGTTTTCTGTCTTCAAATGTTACCATAAAGCCACAGTGAACTTGGAGAGCTGTGGTTGTGTTAGATGGTATAATTTAATTATTATTGAATTATTGATTATTGTAATGAGATTGTGTCAAGAATATCAAAAACTAGAATATTCCAACTCACTAAGTCAGTTTCTCAAAGTCACTTTTTCTGTTTATCCAAACATCCATTTTCAATACCTGCTTAATTCAAGTGGGATTTTTGCAGTTGTGTTTTTCTACAGTGTCATAACACTAACAGTGTTATTCTTGACAATATTGCTTTAAACCTTAGCCATAAATGTAATGAAGAAGCTACAAATGATGTTCTCATGTAATAAGGCTGGGATTTGGTCCTCACAGTGACAACCATTCTTAAAAGATTATTATGACAGGAAAAAATAGGACACAAAACCTATAAACATACACAACGACATACAAATATGTTGAAAAGAAATGGAGAAAGAAGAACATGCCTTAAAGTCTGGTGCTACTCTAAGGCAACAGAATCCTGACAGCAGACGGTTTGGTAGGTAGAAACGTGGATCCCTGTGTTATTGCTCAAAATAAACCCTATACTTTTTTCCCGCTTGTTTTATACACAGCTATAGAAAGGTAATTGCTGTACAAACTCATTTGTGTCCCTGCTTGTGACGGATTCTCTGCACTTCTGCACAGCATGTAACTGGCTTTATGTGAGTAGTGTGCTTAGTGTTTGCTTCAACACTCACACAAGACTGCAAATAATGTAGCGGTGTCAGTCAAATGAAATGCTTCTTGCCAAGGATGATGGATGTTACATGCAAATACGCATGTGCACTCAAGAAAAAAAAGGTAATTTAACTAAATGTATTTCATCAATTTAATGTCTATTGCATCAGATTTTGGTTTTAAAATCTGCATTTTTACATAAATATGTAATTCATGATTCAGCATTAACATATAGTGCTAATCCTATTTTATTTTTGCATAAAGATATTCCACTCATATTTCATACCTCTTATGTTATCTGGCCAAAAAAAAACGGCAATATGTAATTATCCAATAGGTGTGAGCCTATTAGATAATTACTGCATGGGTGATTATGTCTGAGCTGGCAACACGTTATTTACCTCTCAGCAATGCAATGAGCAGGTTCTCATTTTTTAAACGACAGACATGGAAAGACCCATCCCATAGTCATGGAAAAGAGGCTAGTCTGTTCAAGGAGGGTCAAGTTATCGACACGTATCGAGCAGAGAAAACATCGGAGATTACAGAAATGACAAAATCCCTTGGTTGAGAGTGCATTATTAAAAATATGAAGGAGACATCAACTTCAGGGGAACAAATGTGGCCGTAGAAAAATCCTGAATGATCGTGATCGCCAATCAAGTAATAGTTAGGCAAAATTAAACCAAAGGAGAAAACTACAGCAGAACCCATGACTGTGTTAAATAGTGAAAGTCAGAACAATTCCAAACGCACAAGGTGAAGGGAGAGTGAGAATAAGAAAGACTTCAGTTTGTAAAAGAAGCATAAAGACTGAACTCTGGAGCTATGGAATAAGGCCATGTGATCTGATGAGTTCACATTTATTGTATTTGGGTCAGAAGAGAGGCTGATGAAACGATGCCTTTCATACTGTGGAGGCAGTGCCATGATGTGGGATTGCTGGCTGTTCATTAACATTATGTCCTCAAAGAATGAGGTCAATTTCAGACCCAATTGGTCCACTGACTGGGTTATTATGTCAATGGATTTTTTTTTTCTTCCCCAAAGACTCGGACGTAATCTGAGATGACAATGCCATGACTCTTCGGCCTCAGATTGTGAAGGAATGGATCAGGCAGCATGAGATTTTCACAGAAGGACCGGCTACCACAGATACTGAACTTTAACCCCATTAAGAATCTTTAGGATGCGCTAAAGGATGCTTTGAGCCGTGATCAGATTCTCATCATTGTCACTAAAAGACCTTTGTGAAAAATGAATGCAAGACCTGTTACAAATAAATTCTCTGACATTGGAGAAGCTAATCGGAATGACACACTAAATGCCGACCGAAATCAAAGCTAACGACCTTCAAGTGACATATTAGTGCATGTCCTGTTTTTGGTGGCAACTTACTTACTTTTGGCTCTGGGGAATTCACATATGTAGCTGACAAAATCAAAACTGCCAGGCAGAAAACAATAAAAGGTTGTTTTATAGTCTGCTGTTGCAAACTACTTCTGCAACAGCAATCACTACAGGCTTTGACTAAGCCTCCCCCGGCTCGCCTCTTATGCACAAACACAATGCAAACTCATATGCACAGACGTGCCGGTGGGTAATTTTAGCAGACAAAAGAATCAAGGTGTGCACCAGTGACCATCTTTATGCGTCCTGACATAAGCGAGAGGCTTTGACACAATACCTTTCGATCACATCGAGTTTTTGTTTTTTGTTTGCGCTGCCTTTTCAATCAAGACTTCTTTGTCATTCCCTCTTAGTTAGCTTCTAGAGAGACATCAACCGACTCAAAACAAAGCAATTTAGGGACATCTCAGAGATGGGCTTGTCATCACACCAGGGTATTATTAAAATTCATTTAAGCACCAAGTATAACAGATGTAACTAGAAAATAAAGTTTATAACCCTGCCCCATCACCCTGTTTCTAAAACGTACTTTTCAGTGAAACTTTCTCAATAAAAACAAAACAAAGAAAACGAACACCCCACAAATATCACTTTGTCCTTTAACATTGAAACAACTGGACCTGCCAGGACCACCCACTCTCTATGTCCACATGGAGACTTGTTGACTCGCTGATCACTGCTTTATACACAAGCAAAGAATGCAACTCCCTCAGCATGGCAAAAACCAACAATCTAACATTCTAATATGAAACAGATTTTTCAAATTATGTGGACGATGGAGAATGACATGGTGTGTCTGTTCTGTGTACATCTGTTAATGGCTCCTTATGGGTTTGTGACTACCAATGTGGATGAAATGCATATTTTCCTCGGTCAACTTCAACCCTCCATCTCACATCAGGACCTTTCGGTTAATCACATGTTAGGTCACTGGATGAACAGATTATATTTTTTATTAAAAAAAAAAAAGGTGCTTAGGCGGACAGGTACATCAAAAGCTTCACCATGACAGGTGGAACGGTGCTATGACATCCTGCGAAATCCCTCGTGAACCAGAAGCCAAGATATTTGAGCTCCTTTCGCTTGAGGCCAAGAAGACAGACCCCCGACTTGGAGGAGGGCTGCCTGTCTCTTTTTCCTGTTGGAAATCATGACTGCAGCTCTTGAGAAACTCACTCTTGAGTTAAGCTAACATTTGTCTTTATTTGAACTAAATGGAAGAGTTGGCCAAAGTCCTGGTGGTAATTTCTTTTTAAAACAAAAGAAAGAAAGAAAAAAGACCCACCACAAGCAAATAGAGATGTAGACATCTGAAAGTGTGTGGTGACTGAAATACCACTTGCTAGCTACTTGCCAATACTCTGCACCACAAAAAAAAAAGCATCCAGACACTTTTTCACAAAGGGAGCACTTAAACAACCCTCTCCCAGCAGGAGTTACAGCCGAGGTGTCCTTTAGGTAAAAACCCCCCACTTCAAGGATACAGTTCGAAATGTATGCACACACTCTCCGGGACATTACCACCTGCAGACGCTAACGCACAGACACTGAACTCTGTGTGTAGTAATTAGAGGGCTTTTAATCACTAAACTCTGCTCCTGTGGGGTACAGCAGACATTGAGGGAGTGGGCAGAAGAGGCCCTTGACTGATCTCAACCTTGGTTTAATGATGGTTATTTGAGCCTGAATGCTTTGCTGTGGCTATTATTGCAGATGCTGCTTTCTTTCTGAGAGAGAATCAAGCATACCCGGGTATGGGATCATGTGGGGTTTTGTGTGTGTGTGTGTGTGTGTGTGTGTGTGTGTGTGTGTGTGTGTGTGTGTGTGTGTGTGTGTGTGTGTGTGTGTGTGCATAATGACTAGTATATTGAAAAGAGTGCTTATAAAGCCCTTACATGATGTAACGCAGGTCAAAAAGTGTTTGCCTCCTTCCTGGTTTTCTATGTTTTTGTCACATTTGTCACACATCAGTGTTTTGGAATAGCAAGCAAATTGAATTAGTCGAAGAAAACATAAGTGAACACAAAAAGCAGTTTTTAAACAAAAGTGTTAAGCGAACAAAAAACCCAAACCTCCATGGCCCTGTGTATAAAAGTGATTCCGCCCCCATTAAAACAGATCAATGCCACTCGTCTTCCCTGACGTGTGTGTTCATATTTAAAACAAACTACGTGTAATTTCTTCGTTCTGTGATATTTTCTTACAAGTTGAGAGCAGTGATGTCACCAATGTGGAGGGGTGTGCATAAGACTGACATGACATTTCATAAACACGGCATAACCCCGTCATGAACATGAAAGAGTCTTTATGAAAGTTTATGACTGTTGTCCTGAAGAGTCATTCAGTAAATAATGGCACTTTTAATGCAAATTTGCTTTGCATTATTTCGTAACTTATACTTTAATGCAAAGTGAGCACTTTTAATGGACTTTTACTGCAATTCCTTCATGTTCATGACAGGTGACATGTTTTTGAAAGTGTCATGTCATACCTCTTCAAATAAAGTGTTACTAAAACAATTAACTTGGACCATTTTGTCTTTGATAACTTAAACATGTCACTATGATAGATTAGTTAATAAGCTGTTAGAATGGAATATGTTCAAAACCCTTCCCTACAGAATAAGTAATAAGTAGGCCTGTCATGATAACAAATTTTGCTGAACCATTGTCTAAAAAATTATTGCGATAAACGATAATATTGTTTCAAGACCTTTTGACACTGATTTAATGGAAATGACTAATAATACATGCTATTTCCTGCCATAGAAAGATACACTTTATTTTCAAAAGAACACATAACACTGGAACTGACAAACTAAACTCAACAACCAAAAACAAAAATAAAATGTATTCTCAGTCTCCATTAACAAAAAACGTAATTAAAAAAGTTAACAAGATAAAGCCAAAGTAAATAAATACTGCATTCAACCAAAAGAGTTCAGATTATTATGTCTGTATAGTATATTGCCCTTCAGTAACCAATAGATTCAAATAGAGAAGATGGACACATCTGACTACCTAATGCAAGTAGTTCACACTACACCATTTTTGCCCCTATTTTCCCCTTATGACAATCTGAGATCGTTGGCTGATCAAACCGATCATTCTGCAGTGTGATTTAGATCGTCGTGGCAGCTCGGATCTAAATCAGGAGTTTTCTCGTTAACGCTGAATGCGACAGATAGCCAATCAGAAAGCGCGGATTCTCCTCCGTGCATTCATGTTTATTCAACATTTCCTACAAAGAATGACAAGGGGAGGAGTTGGAGTCAAATTGCTATAAACCTGGTAAGTTTTCAGCTGTTCTTCGTTAACGTGACATTTTCATTCAGTCAGGACTTGACGCTGACTCTAGCCACATGCCTCACAGGTAGATTCTACTAAAGCATTGATTAATGCCTGATTCTAAAATTAGTTAACTGGACTTGTAGCCATTACTTTGTGCCCATGTGGCTGGACACCACACGGCACGACAAACCCGATCGAACTGTTACACCTAGGATTTCTGTCGGCTAATGTGTCTCAGGTTTTGTGCCGACAATCGGCTGATAACTCCTATTGTGTGCGCTGGATATTACACAAAGGAAATGAAGAAGGGAGGATCAGTTCAGAGCACCGGAGCTGAGCCTCTTCTCAGTTAGTGTCATCAAGAGAAAGAAAAAAAGGCAGGAAGAGACGATAAAGCCGATAATTAAAATGAGGTTGATAGGTTTAATTTATCGTGCGATTAATCGATGTATCGTTTATCGCGACTGGCCTAGTGGTCTGGATTGCAGAAAAATCAAAAATCTTGAGATGAATAAGGATTCCCACCTCCTGTACAAAAATTGTTCACTCTAAATCAACCCAGCACTACTTCAACCCCGGATGATATTTACATTTCCCTTAAATCTCTTATTGAATGTATATGAAAACCAACAGCGGTGGGGGATCTGCTGAGGGTCGTATCACCCGTTTTGTTTCACACTGACGAAAGAAGAGGAGGAGGAAGAGTACACATTGCCAGAGAGTGTGTTTTAGATTGCATCCTGGAAAGAATGAGGCCCTCTCCTTGACCCCCTCCTCCCTCCTACCCCAACCCCTCCTCATGCTTTGCAGTTCAGTAGATTAGCAGGAGCACAACAGAGGCCAATGCTATCGCCAGCTTGCAGCTCCCTCAGCTCCACTGGCCACACAACATATTGGTCTCACACAGTCTCTCTCTCTCTCACACACACACACACACACACACACACACACACACACACACACACACACACACACACACACACACGCAGTTCGGTCTGGTCACGCATGAACCACCGATACACCCGTAATGTCTTTGGCCCTCGTTTCTGTCCCTGTGCCTGAAGGTTCATTAGTGACACTGAGGCCAATTGAAAGGTAACGCTACTTATAAAACCCGCTCAACACAGACGGACAGGCACACACTTTTCATTCAACGTAAGCAGACACTTCCTTGAGTCTGTGTTACACACGTAAATGTATAATTAGTGAATGGCTTTTAGTTAATTCGCGTTCAAAGATAAAGAGTATTTTTCCTAGATTGTTTGATCCACGTGGTTTTATCCGCTTGTTGTGGGTCTTCAAAAGTAACGAGGAAGAGTTCGTACTTTAAAAGAAAGCAAGGGGGGGAAAAAGTCAGGATCAACAATTCACGACATAATTTCTTCAAGGTCAATTACAGCAGCTCTCTGCTTTGAAGTTTAGCAATAGAACATCAAAGGTGTTTTTTTTCTTCCCACCTCAGGATTTCAAAGCAGGAAGATGCCACAGAGTGATGTAAGAAAAAAATGAAGGATATGAAAATGGGGCGAGACATTTTGATGATTTTGACACGTGGATAAGAAAAGAGGAACACGAGGAGTTTCTTTGATTAGATATTTCATCTGACATGTTCTACATGATGCATAAGGTTTATGTCAGTTTTACACAAAGATCCTCGATAGAATCCCCTTGAGAAAAGATTATCTTGGGCAAGTGTAATCCAGGAAAAAAAAAAGATTAGTAAGGGGCATAATTTTATGCCGAGTGGATTTGGTAAATGATTCTGCTGGGATCAAATACATACATGGGTGTCAAACTCATTTTCGTTTTGGACCATATCAAACATCTCAATGTTCCTAAAGGCCCAGCTGTGTCAGAATGTATTGATAAAATCATTAAACTGTTAAAATATCAATAGCAGTTTGTTTCAGCATTCAATAAGTGTTTCTTAAAATTAAATGATATTGAACATCTTTTCACGCTGATCATTCCATCAGGGTTTACCCTAGCAACTTACAATTTACAAATGATGGCTGATTTTCTTTCAAATTGTTTCAACTTCACGAAGAACTTAATGGACCTCTCAGTTCAGAATAATATGTTGCAAAGCACCATAACTAAACTGCATTATTCATTAGTATTTAGAACAACATTGGCTCTACACAAAGTAAGGAACTGAATTTGTTCAAATCTTTGACTCTCCCTTTTCCGAATGCTCTAAAGCTATTAACTATTTCATACGCCCAAACAGATAACAGAGAAAGCTTTACTTGTCGACTAAATTTCACCTGCCGGTATTTCGGTGTGCTAGAAGGATAGAAAAGTGATAGAATGTCCAATGCATCTTGGATGCTGTAAATTGAAAATCATGACATAAAAAGGCCATTTTCAAAATGAACAGTGGATTTCAGCCACTCTAAGAAAGGCAAAATGTACAGATGTTGCAAAGAATTATTTCATTCTTCCAAGTCCGATTTCGCTTGTGCCGCTGGTTTGGAGCTGATATACATTAAGTGACAATCACTGTATCTGCGGCATTCCAAGTTTAAACTAATCATTAGGTTTTATGTCCTACTGATTTATGTATATATCTCATTTTCAATTATGTCAAGCTGAAATATAATTACCCACATCTTGTGGAAATTTATTGGAAATGAAATGGTTTGATGATGTTACATTCAGAGAGGTCAGATGAAGAAGCAACAATCTTATATTTATGATATAACATTATGGTTTCTATATTTCATCTGAATTTAAGGTTTCTTATATTTTGCATGTGTAAATACAATGTTTGAATCATTCTAATTAGATGTATATAAAGTAATTTAAAATTTAACAATATCATACTGCAACTTTGCATTGACACTCTTGACATGTGCATAATTCGCCTGATAGTAGGAACGATATAAGTCTAAACAGATTATTTTATCAGAAGTCACCAATTTAGATCATATCTGTGGTTGCTACCACTTTGGCACATTAAGGAATACCTAGCCTGTCTCCCTATCACTGTATGATAAATGTTGCCAACCTATGTGTAGTGTGGGTGACTTTAAAACCACACATAAACTTGCATATGGACAACCACAAACACACACAAACACACAGCTACGAGATTGTCAGTCAATAGCAACCAGTTCCTTGGGGTCACCCAGAGAGAAAAGTGAACTAACTGCAGGCTACATGCGCCTGCTGTGAGTATGGGGGTTTTTTGTGCTGTAAGCAAGTGCTTGTCCATGCAGGAAGGTGTTGGTATAAGTCTGTGTCAGCTTGTGAGTGCGCAGGATAACAATGTGTTCCGGTGCTGTTTTTAGAATGCAGCTGCTAAATAAACCTGGTGGGGAGGTGCATCCTCTACAAGACAGCATAGAGGAGAAAACAGAGGAAGTCAGAACAGAGCTGCACTAACAGAGAACACCTCTTACCCTTGAAGGGGGAGGTCTTTGCGTGACCTCACGATAGGTTCTCGTTGCTCTTGCCATCGTACCTGGTGGCGCGATACGACTCACCCCCGGCGCGCCCAGATTGTCACCTTTTTACTGACTGCTCTCGAGTTTCTCGGCATCGATCACCCTTGACCCTCCCACTGGCACACCGAAGCGGCTTCTCGCAATGCAGCGGTGCCATGATGAATGAGAATGCTTCGCAACACTCCGCATGGAGGCTGACGGTCACACGAAAACCCCGAACTTAAAACAGTTTTGCACCAAATATCAAAACAGAGATGTGAAAGGCTGTGAAGTGTGTTGTGTGACGGATTTTACCCAAATTACCAAGCTAGAAAAAAGCAATTTTTGTTAGATTTACATGAGAGAATTAACACCAAAAGTACCTCAATCTGCATTAGTGAAAAGAGTCTTAGCACTTCTGCACAAGTAAATATCTTTAGTCTACAGATACAGATAGTCTGTTCCAAATGAATGGTGGTGTATTTTAAAAATGTTGGTCATGCAGTATTTACATTGTAAATCTAAGTTAATAATATAAATGTCATAAACCCTCATTTCACAAACCAAATCATTTCATAAATTTATATTAATGCTTCAGTTGTAGTCACATGAAATTTATTGGAAACATTTTTTTTCCGCTTCTCTGTTTCTTGTCACTTTCTTTCCAATTAATGACTAAAATTTCCGGAGGAGTATTTGGTTTTGCCAAAATGATTTTCTGAGCTTGAATTGTTTCTTGTAGTCAGGGTAATTCTTCTTGAACAGAAACATGCAGGAGAGTTCAAGGATACTTGTTCTGAATCAAGGGTTCTCATTGGGTGTGCAAAATCGGTCTAATTATGTTTAATAGCGCACTTTTCATTTCTGGACAATAAGCTAAAACCGCAGCTTTTGCACTTTGGCGTGCATGTTCTAGTGTTTGACAGAGTTAGTCCCAAATGCCTTACATAAAAAATAAATAAATAAAAATAAGAATTAATAAAATTGTCTCTTTGATTTTTAAAAACATCTGTCAAGGTTGGATGGAAAGCAGAAATGATAAAAACAGTGTGCATATCTCATTGAGCAGATCTACCTGAAAACACACTATCTTCTTCCGCAGTCGATTCACAACACAGATTGCATTAAATGCAAATTGATGCGAAAACATCAAGCCAAACAAGCAGCAGGTTGACCCAGTTTCTTTCTTTTTTACCTTTTTCCCTCCAGTTGCCATTGGATTGGTCTGAATCAATATGAAATGCTACAGATTGTGAAAAACGCTGGAATTATTCATCTGTTTAGGTGGATTACAAACAATTCCAGACATACTAAAGGGTGTCTGCACAAATATGCACTGAACAAATTTGTAATTTAGGTATATAACAGACACATGTGCTCTCCTGACCTAGATAACAGCCTTTTATTTTAATAAATGTAATTTAAGTGTGTTTGGCATTTGCTGTTGAAAAGGGCTGACTGTGTTCTTATCTCCTAACCACCACCTCACCTCCCCCCGCCTGACCTACCCACTGGTGCCACTGGTTCTCCTTTAACCCTCAGTACAAGATCCCAGCAGAGATCAGGGAAACTGGGAACAAAGTTCGTCTTCCCCTCATTGTTAGTTGAAAACAGACTTCCTCTTAAAGAATCCTAGCTGTTGTTGCCTGCATAAAGTTTCACGTTTTTCTTTTAATTTTGTGAAGGCGAGAGTGCTTAAATAAAAGAAAAAGCTGTATTTATCTCTATGTTTTACATTCACAAAAATGTGCGTAAATATGGGGAAACTGCTGCTCGTGTGTGTAAAGCTTCGTTTAAATTTGGACAGCATCTGCTCAGCGAGATTGTACTATTTTAAGGGCTGATCTTATTTTTCTTGTGAGCGTTAACGGGCTTCGCACAAATGTTGCTTGTACAAATACTTTTGTGAATTGACCCTACGTTTCTCTAATGTCTTTCTTAGACAGCAAAAGCGAGTGTAGTACAACTAGCAGTCTTGTGCTGGATGGAAACGCATCCAAACATAGGACTCTTATTTGCCAATAAGCAGGGACGACGGAAGAAACCCAAGCAGTAGCCGGTAGAAGTTTCTAATATTGTCAAGAGTTGTTGTCCAGCTAATGGATCTAAATAGTTATTGTTTGCATGCCGCCATCAGACTATGTAGAATAAACTATAACCTTCTTACAGAATACCTTGCTTAAGCTGCTGTCACAAAGTTTTCGTTCTTGTATGCTGGGGCGTTGAAAAAACATGCACTACACAGGTGCAAATGTAAACAAATGAAGGGGATTTCATGGAACATCAACTCCTGTCACATCGTTGAAATATATGTCTTGCTTCGGATGCGCTCCCATTCTGGATAGTTTGTGTCTGTTGGGATCAAGATTCACATTGTTCCTTTGCATCAGCTCAGGCTTTGGGAAATTTGCAATTACAATGCAGTCTCGTATTTTTCTTTCTTTTTTTTACAAAACAAAGCACAAAAACTGTATTTTTTTGCTTTATTTTCAAAAAACCCAGCTTGAGGGTTAAGTGATGTAAATGACACAAGTGTTCACGTCAAACATGCAACGTATTGGCCAAAACCAATGACCAAATCGAGCGAATAGTTTCTTCATAACTTCAACTTGTATATTTTACAAAACTCTGTATATTCTCAAATTGGTGGATTTGATCTTTTTTTGCATCACACACGTGTTAAAATTAGTCCTCGGTTTATCTGAGACTTACTGACTTAAAAAATGAGGGTTAAAGGTCAAAGTGTATGCGTGTTTTGACAACATACTACAATCAAAATGCCACATGGTGCCCTGTCAGAAGTTTAAAGGTGTCTCATCTGAACAGTGATCCTGTCCCATACACTTCTCTCCTGTAAACAAACCCCCATGCCGTCCCCTGGAGCTTCCTTATAGTCGTCCCTCAAACTCTAGTTTCTTATAAAGTCCAGAGCTGCTCCTCTCCAGGCACAAGCAGAAACGGGAATGTATTCAGTCTGAATTATTCCCTCTGCTCTGGGTCCAGCAGCCATTCCAGTACCCTGCTAAAAGACACAGTTCACTCACCTCCTCTCAGTTACATGACTGAGAGGAGGCGCAACACAGGCCTCAGACTGCAGGTAACTTTAATGCTCTTTCTTCATCAACTCTCGCCTACAGATTATCCGCAGACCTCTCGAACCCTTTCATCCCCTGCTCTGATGGCTCTTACAAATTCAGCGGTTTCTCTTAGAGACGTAGACAAATGTGCTACTTTGCGTTTTGTCTAACCCGTGTCTGTAGGAAAGGTCTTGTGGGAAGTTATGTGACATGGTCTATTGTGTGTGTGTGTGTGTGTGTGTGTGTGTGTGTGTGTGTGTGTGTGTGTGTGTGTGTGTGTGTGTGTGTGTGTGTGTGCTTCATCTTTTGATGTGAAGAGTAAATCCTTAACCCATTTTTTGATCCAGTTGACCCCTCTCCTCCTAGTTTGAGAACGACTAACTAATCTCTTCGCTTGCGTTATGCTGCTGATGACTTGTAGTAGATGCCGAACATCTCAAACCAACAAGAAAATTCTTCATATAGCGTTACATAGATGATGCAGCCATTGCAGTGGTTTTGTGGTAGCACTGTTTCGTTCTGTGTTCTGTGTGTTTTGGGTGTGTGGTTGCATCTTAATGTGGCCTGTGAAAGCTGTGCCAGGCAAGGGGCCCAGGACATAATGTGATTGCGAGAATACAAGCTAGTAGGCTGCTGATCTGTAGAGTTTGGTGAGGGTGTATCAGAGCATTTTAAGGGCAAGGAAAACTGCAGTGGAAAAAAAAGAAAGAACTATTTGGCAGGTTTCCTTTGAAACTTGCTACAATCCAGCCACATGCTAATGGGTCATTTGCATGGTAGGTGGTCTTAATCCTGTCACTAGTCGAGAGGGTTACACACACGGTTTACTCCATATGCTTGATTCGCTGGTACTTCTAAAAGAGTTGAACATGTAATATCCTAATGGCTTTAACAATCTTATAAACCCCATTATTGGATCTATTTGGAATAATGAATAGTTTGTGAGGCTCTACATCATTTTCACTTGCTAGAATTGCTAAAATATGAGTTTCAGATATTGCCTCCACATGAAGCCCAGCCTGCATCAGGCCAGAAAATGAGCAATTTGCTGAAAATGGAGTTTCGAGGTTTCTTGCAACTGTTACCTAAAAGTGATGGAAAAGATGGATGTGATTAGACAATGACTCAGAATTTGTCCATTAGGAACAACAAAAAAGCGACACGAAGAAAATGGATAGATTATTTTTAATTGAGGAAAAAATAATTCTGCGGTTGCAAGTGGGTAAGAAACACGGAAACAAGATGAACTCTGTAAAGGGGAGTATAAGTAATAGTTGCACACGATGAGTTGGGTGGGGGTTGAGAAGAAAGCATAACTTAGGTGGAGGGTTACAGGGCCTCGGTGTTTGTTAGCTTTAATTGGGCCTGTGACTGCAGGATATATACAGCGACAACATCAAAGGTCAGATATACATCAAGCACTGCTGGGAAATGTCGACTTACAAAGAGGGGACTGCCAGGAAGGAGGACAGTAACATATAGCGACTAGTAGCACATATATTTTAAAAAAAGAAATCCCAAAACATAGCCCAGGCTATTATTGAACAAAATAGCTTTTAAAAGAGCTATTGTTATGCCTTTATCAATATTTTTTGGGATTATTTGCAAAAATTAGAAGTGCAAGATACAATTTAAAGTAGCCAAATCTGAAATGGAAACTTTTAGGCATTGCTGCAGTGCAGCTCTCTTCCTGACTATGAGAGAGCATAGGACACCATCACACTATGGCAAAAAACCACCAACTGGTGATGTGGGGGGGTTGGGTCCTATATTTGTATCCCAGCCTTTTTTGCATGGCATTTGCATGTTATTGCTTTTGCCAATGTGAATTCTCTCCTTAGTACTGGGTCTCTCTCCCACTGATACCGCATGAATAAAGCAGGTTCATAGCAAAGGTAAGGATGAAATTACAGCAAATGGCAGGCGACATACCAATCTGGACTGTCCATCCTGAGCAGTTTCATCATTTTCATGTATGCGAAGATACATGCATAGCTGCCAACCCTGTTCTAAAAACTAACATCCCTGTAAATCTTCTCATCTTTATCTGTCAACTATTATGTTGAATCCTTGTGATATTCTGAATTACTGCTTAGTCATTCTCTTTTTACATTTGCTTTATGGGGAAACAATTACTCATAACAGCAAAACAGCTAAGCAGATGTGAGTTTCAATTCCTAAAAGAAGCAGTCAACCTCATATTTATAGTTCTCCAACTGTGATACTAGTACTATCTACATAATTATAACATTTTCTTGTACTACAGGAACTTGCAATTATAGGAAAACACAGGGAGGATGGGCACTGGAGCAGCAGAAAAAAAACTGAAACCGGGAACCATGAAACTGAAAGAAGTATCAAGCTAAGAGTGACAGAGAATGAGAAGCTTAAATACAGATGAGCTTGGTTACAGACACAAAACAAGTAACTGAGTGGAAACAGGGTGAAGAGACCAGGCAGGTATAAGGGATAGCAAATAATAATAAGGAATAACTAAACACAAATAGTAAACAACAGATATAACCTATGTAAACAACAACTAAAAAGGCTGATCACAGAAAACCAAATGCATAAAAATACAAACACTGAAAAATGTCAACAATTCAGGAATCATTTCCTACCAGTGGTTGCAACCTGCATCACTGAGCATGATTATACAGTGCTATACAATTTAATAATACAGGATGGGTGCGAAATCTCCAGGTTTAGAAATTCATTTCCTCTAATGCTTAAAAGAAAATGAAGAAGATTAAAGCCTAAGTCTTGCTGTAGAACAGATCTAAAAATATCTATCACTGTGGCTGTACCTGCTTTGTGCTTAGATACTTAGAGTTTGACAAGTTTGACAATAACTGAATTATTCGATTGTGACACATTACCAAGAAGAAATTTTTCAAATTCACTTTCACTAAAACTGCAACTGGTATATCATCATAGGTATAAATGAAATTTGTGGCAGGTTAGGTGCTCCAAAGCAGAAGGTGTGTTTTCACTAAGAATGGCCTCCCCTCCCATTTTTAGCCAACCGCCTAGGCTTGAATCTAGTAAGATATGGCATATGAGCTTGACACACTCAAACTTTTAGTGTGTGTGTGTGTGTGTGTGTGTGTGTGTGTGTGTGTGTGTGTGTGTGTGTGTGTGTGTGTGTGTGTGTGTGTGTGCATGTGTGTGTGTTTGATTAATAGGCTGAGTTGGATCAGAATTAATCTGAAATGAGACTATTTGATAGACTTCATGTCAGCTTCATCCTCTGCTTCATTACTCCCACTGACATGGAGACAGAAATGAGCCAATATAAACACATAAACACAATGCCTGCTGCTGACTACTACGCCGCTTCACGGGGATGACGGAGTGAACACAGCGGGGAGAAGCGCCGGAGTTGGTGAGGAACAGAAGCGGGGATGATTCTGCCTTTTATTCACTCTGATGAAATCAATCATTTCTCCCAGATGGGCCTATGATTTATCAATAGTAGAGGATTTTAGATTGTGCGTATAAAACTACACGTTCAACACATTTCTACAATGCCTTTGTGACAATGACTTATAGCCACTAGGTTAACGTGACATTGATGGGATACTTTTTCTTTTCCTGTCAAATATAAATTTGTAGCCATGTCCAACACCTAAAGTAGACCGGCAACAGTGTTGCTGTCACAACACCCTCAGAGAAAGATGACTGTGTATGGTTTATGCCCTTTTATACTCAGAGCTAGAATTTTTTTTTTTTTTTTTTTCCAGAGACCAACCAATCTTATTGTGTTCCACTACATAAAACCATAAACATGATCAGAGGATACAAACAGAGGTTTGTTGCAGCTGGGGGAAATATCCTTATTATTTCTCCAAAACAAGAAAAAGAATTGTGAACCGTGTGACTAGGTGAATAAGCATATTCAAAGCCTAGTGTTATGATCGGTATGTGTTCATTGTAGATACCATTTTCAAATTAATGACCTACTGGGATATTATATTAGCTTCAACGTGAAGGTATAGGAACCAGAGCAAACAGCCCAAGATACTTTTGTGGTCATACAAAGCAGGGACTAATTTCCAGGATGTCTTTTCAGCTCAGGACAGAGTTCATGTTTTATTTGATTCGTCTCTGTATGACCAGGAAATTACACTAACAGGATTTACAAGTAGAGGGCACGGCAGAGGGCGTATATTTAAGAAACTGTGTGCTCTTTGGTGGATATGTTCCACCTTCTGGTATCGTTATAGCTTTGAAAAAAAGCAAGAAAAAAAAGCATACAATATAGATTGGCTCAGCCATCAAAAGTTTTGCACAGTGGCCTAAGAACAATGGCAGCATTGACATTTAGATGGATTCCTTATAAGCCTCAATTTGCTTCCTTACTTCCATCTGTCACAAAGTACAAAATCTTCTGGGGGAAAATGAAGATTGAATTTAGAGCTCAAAGTCGGCTGTGATAGCAGTTGGGGACCAAACAGTAAAATATCTTTTATTCTGTCAACTCACTACTGAAATTTATTCTGTAAAATAGCAGAACCAGTATGTTGGAAAAGTATTCAGACCGGACAGAGTTTAATTTTAATGCTTTTTTGAGTGGAACGTTCTAACATAAACATGCTTCGATTTAAAATATTTCAGTGTAGTTCTGTCTATGTGAGTTCACTGTTGTTTTCCTTTGTATCACACGCAATCTAAAGAGACAGGCACACGTTTTATCTTTAAACTCCACTGTAGCTTTTTACACGTCAATCTTTTTTATTTTCCATGAAGATCAGTAGAAATACAACTACATTGTAATAAATTACAGGTTGCTTTAGTGCAACAATGCTAAATATTGCTATAAAAGTACATTTAATCCTCTAATGATCTTTTCAGAGACAAGTGTTAACCTGCTTGTTGCAGCAGATCTTCTCAAATCTGGGTTGCAGTTGTGGGACTGACACTCTGAGTTCAATCCATACTATGAGCTGGTTGAGACCTGATTGAGAATAACGTATCTTATACTGGTGAGATGTGGCAAAAGGAAAAAAATGTGACTCGCTTACCAAGTAGTGGGTAATCTCATTTCCAGGCCAATCTGGAAATCAGCAAGTGTGATGAGACATGCGGCAAGATAAACTCAGTCACGTTTCTCATCGTTTGGTTTGGAAGAATGTTGGCTTAGAAGCTTATTTGGTGATGCATTCATATGGGGGCCCCTTCAAAAACTGCCCATTATGGTAGAAGTGTCCAAACATTTTTTTTTATTCAATCATTCATTCATACAGTGTGTACCCCAGGAAGGGCTCCTCCACTTAGGAAAGCACTGGTTCAGATGGACGGCAACAAAGGTTCGCCGTTTCACCATACTCTTTCCATTTCTATCAGATGATAGAATAGACTTAAAACATTTGAAGCTCTGCTCTAATCATACCATTTGGAACAAAAAAAGAAAACTTTATATCTAACTTTCACTTCAAAAGCATGTCATTCTTTCCTCTTTTTCTATTACAGAGGTAGTTAACTGAGGTCTGTCTATGAGAATTTGTATGTCTTGAAAGTTTTAGTTGTGTCCCCTGCTGCAATATATCCAATTTAAATCATCTGTCTGGCATGTGGTTATTACAGTAACCTGTTCATGGTGGAGTCATTTATGTGTTCTGGCTGAGGAAAAAAACAACGAAGGGAAGGGAGTGAAGAACGGTGGCAGTTACGGCCGTCCTTCTGCCAAGTCGCAGAACTGCCTTTTCTCCGAAGTTGTAGAAAAAGGTAGTTTCTATTCAGCTCTTAAAAGTTTTTAGAAAAACCCATGACACTTGTGAAGAGGTTCAGTCAGGTTTTAGATCAAGCTCAGCACAAAGACAACTCTTTTAAGAGTTTTTTTTAACAACATCCTTTTAACTGTTGACTCAGGGAATTCTGTTGTTTTGGTGCTTTTTGGATTCATCAGAAGCCTTTGATAGCATAGACTGCAACATGCTATTCCATCTGGAACATGATGTTGGTATTAAAGATACAACTTTAGCTTTAATACCAGAACCAGTGCTGGTTTAAGTCCTATCTTTCAGGGAGAAGTTTTTTTTTCAGTATTTTTCCTCAGCAGCCCCTGTACATTATGGTGTTCCCCAAGGACACATATTGAGACTATTGCTGTTTACTCTGGACATCCTGCTGCTAGGGTCTTTTCAAGAAACTGCAAAGCAATTCCAAACCGAACAAACTTAGTTGCTGTTATTCAATCCAGCTTTTTTAAAACCAGAACTCATCAATAAATCAAAGCCATATCTGTCTCTTAATCTTTTAAAGGACTTTGAGAAGGTTGTCCACATTTTTATTAGCCATTGTCTTGACTATTTCAATCCTTGTTGTATTGTGCTCAACTAATCATCCTTTCAGCATCAACAAATAGTTCAAACTTGTCTTTTAACTGGTACAAATAAGCAAAAACATTGTACTTTGTCCTAAAATGCTTATGTTTCCAGTTGTCTTTACATTTTTAAAATTTTAAATGGGCTTGAGATCAAAGCTCAAACTTAGAGAAAAACTTATAGCAGTAGAACATCTTACCTTTAACTTGTTTGTACTATTCAGAATCTACAACCGTTTACATGTTACTATAAACTCATCTCTTTTTTTCTGCCCTAAGGCGCCACATAGTTGGCTTTAAATCTTTTCTATGTGCTTTACTTGCTTTCTCTGCTGTTTTTATTCCGTTTCATGTTTTATAGCTGTGATTGTTACTGTGAAGGACTTTAAATGTGCTATTTGAATAAATTTGACATTGACATTAACTGGAGTTGCCCACCTCCTGGTTTGTTTTTAATAAGTTCCTAAAAATAAATTGGAGTGTGTTTTAACTTGAACAAAACATGAAGATGTTCAAAGGACATCATTAAAGCTATGTAAATATCTGTTTATGTTTGTCAATACCTTTTATGTTTTTTTTTATATCTCCATTACAGACTGACTAAACAGCACAGTTATTTTCTATTCTGTCCCTTTTCTCTTTCCTCCTGAGACCAACGTTCTTTATGAATGCCTATTTATATAAAGCCATTGTTTGTACTGTGCTATGGTTTCACTTCATTTTCAGCCTCACTTTATCCATTAGCAGACTTCTTTCAACTTCCTAATAACACTAGTCGGTACGTTTTACTCAGCAATTCCACCTCGGATGACAGAAATCAAAAGAGCAACAATAATGCCATTTACTTCACAGCAATCACAATAAAAAATTGTATCTTGGTATTTTTATTACCACGGCACAAGACAGTATATGGCATATTTCCAAGTTAAAAGGTAAAAATAACCGTTGTCGTGACAAAACTGAAGTGTTGATGGCATTACCAAAACATGCTTGTCCTGGCCAACATGGATTCATGGGTTGCAGTGCAGAGAACAAACACTTGACCGTCTGTTGTAGGATTTTTAAAGGATCTGAGGTTTTTGATGGAGTGTGTGGCACCATCACCTGATGGACTGCGGCTTCAAAACTCAATCTCACCATTTTACAATACATCAAATGGCAAAAATGAGACAGAAGCTAAAAATGTCAGCATGATTTCTGCCCCCGGCGCATTAAATTCTATAGCAGCTACCACTCATCATGGGAGTGCTGGGCTCATTACCACATAATTATTTAATTCACCCTCTAATAATCAATTTGCCATAGGATTTTCTGAATGAAGTCAGTTTTCCCCAGAGTAAATTATTTTTACGTGTATTTTTCATTCCAAGATGAGGCCAAAGCTAATTGTGCTTAAGGAATTTCATTAGAAGTTAGAACTGAAACCGTGGATATTTTTTGACTGATATACAGTCGTTCCTCTCAATAAAATTAGGATTTTATTTCCTTTTAAAACACGTCTTAAATAAAAGTGTTTTGTAGACTAAAGAGCCGTCTTAATTTGTGTCCGTTCATAAATCTGCCTTGCATTCTCTTCATTGGGAAAATGAAGAGAATCGTTGGTATTTTCACAGAAACTAATGAAAAGGGGGATATCATATAATAAATGTTTTAAGATTTTGTATGTGAAATGTGTAATTCACAATTCAGTCAAACAATTCGATAAATATTAACCCTCTATGGCATGACTTTTTGTTTTTTTTGGGAAAAAATATTTTCCTGCATTCTTTGGGAGCTTGTTGGTCC